>JADWOT020001477.1:150613-368000 GCA_036345935.2 Taenia hydatigena | reverse complement strand
CTTGGACTACTCACACATACGCAATCACGGAAGCTAAAGTAATGGCAAAAGTTGTGGTTTTGTGTTGCGTAATAGCAACCAATGTGAGTGTGATGCCAGATGAAAAATGCAAATTCTTTGGCAGAGCAAAGGGAACGCAAACACACAACTAGCTAATGGATTGCAGAAATGATACAACTCGTTTTGTTGCTACCATAAACACCTCACTAATTTGCGGACGCCGAACAATAGACTTCTCGATCTCTACATTTTGCCTCTAATACTACACTACTCAGCATTACCTTTACCGCTACATCTCATTTCCTGTTACAGCATGACTGGCGATTAGGGCCAATGATCTCATCGTCAACTGATACTCTGCTACAATTTGTGTGAAGCGTGTTTTTACTAGCCAGTATTAAATATTTTATCGCTAATTGAAGGCTAATTTAACGTGATTCATTACTCTATCTGGCCCGATGCGGTCATGTGCTGTCCAATCGACTGTTACTCGGTACTCTCCAACAGGACGGTTCCTATAGGTAAGGTCAATTTCTAAAGGGAAGGCATGCGCACCTCCCCTAGTTGAATCCTAACGTGCCTTTACTTTCGAGGCGGTTCCATTCTCGTACTCCTTCATGTTGCATGAAGCATGTCCTCACCATGATTTATATTTAAATTATTGGCATTAAGTCTCGATTTTGAGATCCATTTGGCCCTTTTAAACTAGGCTATAAGATCGCATTACACAACATCCTCCCTCCAGCCAACGTCTAGTGGGAGTATTAACAAGTTGAGTTGTAAGGAATTTGAAGAGCCAGTTCTAAATCGACTACACAATGTCTGTGCATGCATATACAACAGAACTAGCACAAACATGGATTCCACTGCAAACGTGAGGTTGAACACATTTGTGGTCAGTAGTCGAGTTATCGTCCTTGTTACCAGGAGTCCTGTTGCTGAATCCACTCAATGAGTTCATTTTTAGAGAAATTTGCTCGGTTTTATGTGCATTCGTGCGATTGTGCTTGATTGCATTTTCAGTGAAGCAGTGATAAATGGGCACGTTTTCATTACTGAAGCCAACATAGCGCTTTTATAGTGGACAAAAGTCTTATCTTCTTAGCTTTATACTGCGCACTCACTGCAGGAGTACATGGGAATCCGATTAGTGAAGAGATTAGTATGGTGTTTAGCCGTCGCTAAAGCTGGCACACCATGCAAATAACAAGTGTCTAAAGATTTAAACGTCAAAAGTTCTAAAACTAGCCTTTGCAATGCCCTCTTTACATGATTAATATGATTAAGCAAAACTCATCTTCTGATTAAATGACAAGTTCGTGTAGCAACAAATATAATTTAAATGTCTTAGTGAAAATAAGACACAGATGCAAGCGGAGCATCCAAAGACTAAAAATAATCGGAATCTTGACAATAAGGCTGGCACTTTGCACACTCTGACCACAACTGCGGCCCACATTTGTGCATCCAATGAGCCATAGTTGGTTTGAATACAATTATAAGGCCAGTGTGGGTATTTTTAGGGCTATAAATAAAAGTAATGCGAAACCACATCTTTCAGGGTTCAAAATTACACGTCTAAGTAGAAAGACAAAGCGTCTCCTTTGCTGTCGACTTTTACTTTGTACGACAAAGTCATAGATCATCGTCGAGATTGACTGTAAGGAGGTAAATAATCAAACAGTTTATGGGTTCCTTTTTTACAGATATTTATAGAACTGGGATTAAAAAAAAGAGATGAGAGCAATTAACTCACAGATAACTTGGTGATTTTTACTTCAATACCTCTCTACTATGGTTGCTGTCAGAGACATCACTTGCCCTGGTATTATTTTAAGTCACCGCGATACGAGGTAAATTAAGATTTCAATACCTTACTACTCTATTGTTTTGTCGATTAAGCGTGTAATTTGGAAACTCTGTGGTGCCACAAAATATGGATTCACTCTTGTGGTACTAAATTTCAGCTATTTTAATGGCGTGGTATTCGCCTAAGAGCAATCCGCAGAACTATAATACATCCCGAGTAGTAAAGTACGACGTCTACTCCCGTGGATCAATGGCCTTTCTTTACTGCAGTAGACGGCCTGTTCGAACCAGTTTTTGGCTACTAGGAGGCAAGATTCTCCGAGCAATTCTCACCCTCTTAAAAAATCACAATGTAGAAGCCTAAGTGCAGAACAGCGGTGCTTCTCTGAGTCGGTGAAATCACCATAGTATCACAGCATACCTGTCAAACTGAGGCATGAGATGGGCATTCACAATTAGCTAAGGATTCGGAACGTCCGCAAACCATATTGCACCCATTTAAGTGCAGCGTTTAACAATCTGTACACATGGAAATTGCATAGACCGCTGAATTGAGGCTCAAGTCAATCATATAAACTGGTTCGCTTTCAAGTAAAATTGAGTAGATGGATTTCAGCCGTAATCAGAAGCTAGACCTTGCCAAGTGGATTAGCGTTTCGCTGTACGTTAGCCAAAGAAGCCTTAAAATTCCACGTTGAAATTTCAATGATGATTGTCCGGCTATTAATGGAATGGGATGATCGCTCTAAAAATGAAGTCATTTATTAAATATAATTTCGCAGCTTTTGTTTAAAGAATCGGCGAATGATTCCGATGAAATATGGCCAATTGAAGTGGTTGAGAGTTCGTAATAATTCGCTTGCACGAATGGATGCGCGTTCCTTCAGCCGTGTGGCTCTCCATCGTGCATGCAACTGTCCTTCTCCTGCATAAAATCCCAACGGCACACACTGCTAGACTAGCTTGATAAATTAAAGCTGAGCTTGGCTGATCTAAAAGCTGAAGTCAACCCTATGTCGCCGACGATGTTGAGGCTTTGCTTAACACCTATTAAATTGCATCGGATGAAGTGTGATAGCGAGAGGTGCCAGCAAGCCCAAAGCTTCTCTGTGCTGATACGCCAAGCAACGATTCTCATCCAATCGATAACAGTAGACAAATTCTTGTACAAGTAGTGACCCTTTAGGGAGTTGCAACTGAGATGGATGCGAAATGGGGGGTGGTTTTTTGCCCTTACCTGGAAAATGAAGGTTCGTATGTCATTCCTGATGTCTACTTTATAAATAATACGGTCAAATTAAAGTCCCATTGTGACTCCACTGTGCTTTACGAAGAAAATAATGAGTGTAGAAAAGTAGGCAAAACGAAGTCTTGACAACGGCTTAACAAAGCCATCTTAAATAAGGCTCTTCTTGAAACGATCAAGATGACAAACTTTATGGACTAATGTGTTGATTTTAGCTGTTAGATATCATGCACTCAGCCATCAATTTTGAAAATAAAATGGATTTTTTGGTGTTGCACGTCTCTACAAGGAAAGTCAGGGGGAGACGGCCAAGCATATCCAGGGCGGTGGTCCGCCCACAGATCACATGGTCAATGTGCGTGCGCTCACACATCAGCCAATGGTGCACAAGTTTACGTTGGCTCAGTCTCAGCACCCACATGATGACCTCTGCGCCTTCATATTTACTTGCATTATCTATCGCACAATTTCATCTTTTTGTTTTGCCTTTGCCTTAGGCTAGATACAGAGTTAGCTGCTAACTTGAGATTTGCATTCTTCGCCTGCTCGCATGAGCTAGAATTATCGTCTACTCGTACTCGTATTTAGTCATCGGCAAAATAATCAAGTATGAAGAGTCGAACAAATTTCCTTAACACCTCATAAATGTAATGACATGGGCCATTATCGGCGCTGCAATAAACTGAATCTCTACGAGAGAACAGACTGCTAACTCTCGCGCAGAAGGTCTTAGTGGCTATCAGCATGGCCCAAAGGCCATGCCTCAATGCAGGAATACGGCCTCAAGAGATTAAATTTTCTCATGCATCCAAACAGCCAGTCAAGGAAAGGGTCAGTTTACTATGCAAGTCCTTTTATTTTTTTTTTAAAGCATGGTCTGTTGAGAATGAAATATCGGAGCGTGAAGTTTTCACGCCATGGAAGTAATTCTGTAGGTGTGATTTTCACCCGGTAAGGAATATGGTGCTTCATAGCGCAGCGGCAACAAGATGATGCCTTGTAGCTGAATAAATATCCGCCCTTGCTGGATGCTGAGTCATTTCTAACTATGCCGATCGACTCCTCATTTGATCATACATTGACTTGTGCACCTAGAACTGCAGCGCACCGTCGAATGTAGAGTCTATAACGGGTGGCAAAGGGCAACCCTCCGTTCAAGTCAATCCCATACCTCAGCTCATTGAAAAAGCCATTGCTACCATCGCTGATGCGCATAAGTAGCTGGATCTTTAGACAAATGCCTACTCAGCTTGTCACCATAGCACATTTCAAGCAACAGCTGCAGTTGTTTGTAGTGCAGATTGGTCCATTAGACATTATGGGTTGGAAGTAAGCCCAGACCAGTGCCTACTAGCCACAGGTTCAGACTTATTGTCCCCATATTGCTATTGAGTGCTTTTTGATGCACAGGACATAATGTATTATGACGGCATATCTCAAGTCAAATGAAAGTATGTTTGTTGAATGGATCTATCGCCAATTTTGCAACGCTCAACCCAAAGATTTGACAGGTCTATATCCACTGACATTGCCATTGTTAACCCATATCCTTTTGCAATTCTGGTGTTCGTGTTAGCTTTCTCGTGAATCCGTGCAAATAACTACCTCACACTATTTTAGCTCGTCACATAGTTGAGGATGAATGCTGTGGTAATGATAAGGCAGGCATCCTCACCAGACTAACCAGCACGTTGGTCTAAACGATTCAATTATCAATGATTTCATGGTATGCGTGCAAATGCGCAGACGGCTTCGCGAGGTAAAAGAGGGCCGTTTTGTTGGCTTACAACTCAGTCATAAGCACACGTGTGTGACGTGTGAATGTGAGTTATTTCTTGGAGAGTGATGTTGCCCCTGATTAGCCTTATCTTGTTGGCACCTTCCGTCTTGCATGGAGTGTTCGCAGCGCCAACCCGTAGGTTACCCTTTTATGCCTTACTCTAATTAGCATATGCTCTTAATGTTCACAAAGGAGAACATTTGCTAAATTGATAAATCTAGCAAGGACAAAGTGCGTGTAGGACCTCCGCATCGCATCACATCTCAGTCGAATCGAATTGGTACAGCTACTGCTCACCTTGCTTCCCACTTTTTCTATTCATTGTTAAATTTTATTTGGACTTGCATCCACCGTGCGATAAGTAGGACTTTGTCCAGCTTCATTGCGCCTTAGCGGTTTTGCCTAGTTGACGCATGGGTGAGTGAATTAAGCTTTGTGAGAGAAACCCATGCACGTCGTTGTTTGACTTGAGTGACTTAATGCAAACTGCATTAATATTTATTGCTTCGGGTAAGATTAAAAAGACGATATTTATTACCTTTGGTAATATGCGGAGAAGTAGAGGGTTCATAAGTGTAGCTTGCTTTTCACTAGGTCGTGCGATAGGGGAACAGTAACGGCAGTGCAGAATGCCTGGCTGGGATAGAAGATTGGTTCATTTGTTAGAGTGAATTTGAAAAGATGCGCGATCTTTAATGTCCATTGTTCCACTCACTTGCGTGGTGTCCCAACCGTTGCGGCAGTCCTGCATCTTCTCTCAGCGCAAACGATAAATCCCTCCACCATACTTATATGGGCAAACGCAAAGTCATCTTCCCCTCAGCATTTAAAATAATCCAACTCAGGCGAATGGCATGCCATTCAAGTGAGGCAAGGAATGCTTGCATGTAAACTGCATGATATTGCGTGTTGGTGACACAGTGTGAGTGGTTTATGACCTCGGACCGGCTTCCTTTCCGTGTTTAAAGACTTTGACACAAAAGTAGACGTGGATGCATTTGGGTCGTGTACCTTGATCTTTTGCAACAAGCCTTGCCTACCTGCCAGTGAATGTCGTGCATCGCGCCTGGGATGTCATTGATTGCCGTGGCATCGGGAGTCTCGAGTTGCACCACCGCACCTTGCATAATGAGTGCAAATCACATGCTATCAGAAGCGCATAGAATTCAATGAATTTTTAAATAGCTTTGCCTTGTCTTTTGGCCAAAGAACACGTTCATTGAATAAAGCCCACTTCATTTCTGATCTTATCCAATCATTAACCAGGGCAGTTTGAAGTCATTAGTAGACATATCTTAAATCAATTTTCTTTTAGTGGAATCATCGCTTCGCTCATAATCTGCCCATATCGTGTACACACAGGTATATCAGCTCTCCAGTCAATTCATTTTGTAGTGAAATTTATGCAATATTCATCGGCCCACCATTGACGCAAACTCGAAATGGCCCACCATGTATTCTGGGTCAAACCCTCCTTCCGACATTATTCTCTCAAGTTACCACTTAGTCTACTTAGCACCGCAACCCCTCTCGCATCTTTCTACAAATCCTTTTAAAATTTATTTATCTATTTAGTAACTCCGAATTCATCCATGTCGCATTTAACCTTTGTGTATGGCGCCCTTGAGCTCCTTTCACCTAATCATGCTTACACACTGGCACTACAATCATTATGCTTAAGAAAGTTGTCTGCGTGCTACAACACCGGCTGAGATCCTACTTTCGGAGAGATGAGTAGACAACCAAACGGAATCCAGCGGACCGCAGAGGGACAACCAGGAGCATCCACAGGCTGGNCTTTTATGGAATGCTGGACCACAAAAATGATTACGTTTATTAGGAACCAAAATGCATCTAAACTTGTTTCATTCTGCCATGATAACTCGACTGCAGAGAGTGAGATAGTTGTCCTTAATAAGGCAGGTCCAATTACCCTTCCATTTACAGTTAGTAATTAGTTGACATTTGGGCAATTAAATATGTAATTCACGAGATTTATTGTTTCGGATACAAGGGGGGAGTGAAGCCGCAACTACGACGAATGGCACTTCACACGTTACAAACCCTGTGAAGACAACTTCAGGAGGTTCTGCCACATCAGTTGCAACCACCACGATCTATTGGACTACATTTACCTCAATGATCCTTATGTTGCCGTCACCCTTATTGTAAGTCTGTCCAAACTGTCGACTAATGTGCCCACCTCGAATACTATAGCTCAAGACTTGTGTTTGTCAAAAGCGCTATTTTTCTTATTTTACGATTCACTAGTGCAGAGAATGGTCGGGTCGACAGTCGTGCATCTCTATTTATTAGTCAGGGGACTAACCTCTGCAAACTATTTATTGTGACAAATGCAGCTTTCGTCATTTCGATTCATTCTCATTGATGCACAACCGCGTTTGCCTTAGTGATGTACGTTTGGCAAAATGAGGAAACGAACACGGATTAATTGGAAAGTAGGCTGCAAGTTATTTATTGTTTAGTGCTGGAAGGCTGCACTATATTGTTTGGCATATCTTCAGGGTTTTCATTTTGTAGCCTTCGACCCTACCGTTCATTGGTTTTACAAAGAAAACACTTTCGTGTGGACTCATTAATGCCTTGAAGTAGATTCTTAGGAATAAGAAACTACACTCCCAACCACCTAAAGAAAGATAAAATGGGTGTCAATTGGTTCATACGGACAGCAGCTTTTATGACCGGTGTGCAAGAAATAATGTGTAAGACTGCTGAGTGAGTCCATTTTTCAGTGAACTAATTGAGGCGAGTCTAAGCACAAATGCCCTGACTCTAAGGTGGAAGTGTTTAAAGGTTTGTTCAAAGGCGTGTTGCTTATTCATCTCGGGCACGAGTCATGCAACACTCAAGCGATTGAAGAAATGGGTGCTCTCATGTTGTGAGTGGGAATCCTTGCGGTGAACGCTATCACTGATAGATGAGCTGCTGTTCAACGTGCCATCACCCTTGGCAGCTGAGCATTATACGCAACCGTTGAGTTGACTGGAAACCATAGCACTGTATGCTATCCAACGCGAGTAATGGACTTGTTGTCTGTCTCCTCGATTAGTGGCGTCAAGACTTACCCGCGACGCATAGGGCAACTGCCAGCGACTAGAACTATTTTCCACTGTGATCTAATTCCTTATACATACGCTATTGAAGGCGACAATTTAACCCTAACCCTCATCAAATATTCATTCACTCGAGTTTTATCCCGAACTGTTAAAGGCTGGAAACTTTGACCAGAAATAGAAGTCTATGGATCGCTGCATATCCCGAAAGGTCTTGGTGACCCTACTCGCACTCAAGTAAATGAATAGTCCCCAAAATTGTTTCTATCTAAAAGTCAGTAAATTCTCATAGTTAAATTACTGAGAGCCATTTAAACCCGTAAGAGATTACGCAAACCAGAATAGGGAGGACTTCAATGACGTTCCACAGGTGACAGGTTCGCAGGTAAATGCACCAGATGTGGGTGGACTACAGGTCGGGAGAAATTCCTTGCTCAAGAATGACAGCCGTCACTGGGAGATTGTGTCGACTTTTTCGTGCAGTGGAGGATTGAGTGAAGGGATTACTCCGAAGTGCGTGGTCAAAGCGTTAGTAAACATGGCAAATAAACTGGTCGCGTGGACAGTTGATCTTTAGTATCTGCAGTTTGCTTTGACGCTGCTGAAGTGCCTTTGATTGGACTCCAGGTAGAAAAACTCAAATGGCAATTTTACCATAAACTTGGCGTGTCACCTAGTCGAGCACCGTCATTCCATTCACATGAACACGCAAACATTTCCAACGTTATAAGACGGCAGTTACAGTGACGAAAAATAAGTTACCACTTGCTTTTCACCAGGTCGTGCGATAGGGAACAGTAATGGTAGTGCGAAATGCCTGGCTGAGATAAAAGAATGGTTCATTCGTTAGATTTAATTTAAAATATGCGCGATCTTTAAGGTCCATTGTTCCACTCACTTGTGTGGTGTCCCAACCATTGCGCCGGTCCTGCATCTCCTCTCAGCGCAAACGATAAATCCCTCTACCATGCTTAAATGGGCAAACGCAAAGTCATCTTCCCCTCAGCATTTAAAATAATCCAACTTAGACGAATGGCATGCCATCCAAGTGAGGCAAGAAATGCTCGCATGTGAACTGCATGATATTGCGTGTTGGTGACACAGTATGAGTGGTCAATGACCTTTCCGTGTTTAAAGACTTTGACACAAATGTGGACGTGGATGCACTTGGATCGTGCACCTTGATCTTTTACAACAAGCGTTGCCCACTTGCCAGTGAATGTCGTGCATCGCGTCTGGGATGTCATTGATTGCCTGTGGCATCAGAAGTCTCCAGTTGCATCACCGCACCATGCATAATGAGCGCAAAAGACATGCTATCAGGAGCACAAAAAATTCAATGAATTTTTAAATAGCTTTGCTTCGGCTTTTGGCCAAAGAACGCGTTCATTTAATAAAGCTTACTTCATTTCTGATTTTATCCATTCATTAACCAAGGCAGTTTGAAGTCATTAGCAGATACATCTTAAATTAATTTTCCGCTAGTTGTTTCATCGCTTCAATCCTAATCTACCCATATCGTGTACACACTGGTATATCAGCTCGCCTATCAATTCATTTTCCAGTGAAATTTATGCAAAATTTACTGGCCCACCATTGACGCAAACTCGAACTGGCCCTCCATGTATTCTGGGTCAAACCCTCCTTCCGTCCATATCCTCTTAAGTTACCATTTAGTCTGCTTAGCACCGCAACCCCTCTCGCATCTGTCTACAAATCCTTTTATAATTTGTTTATCCATTTAGTGACCCCGGATTCGTCCATGTTGCATTTAACCTTCGTGTATGGCGCTCTTGAGCACCTTTCACCTAACCATGCTTACACACTAGCACTGCAATCGTTATGCGTAAGAAAGTTGTCTGCGTGCTACGACACTGGTTGAGATCCTACTTTCGGAGAGACGAGTAGACAACCAAACGAAATCCGACAGACCGCAGAGAGACAATCAGGGACATCTACAGGCTGGTGGGGTTGGGCGCGTCTAAAATCCCACGGTACTTCAGATGCAAGTACGCGTCAATACATTGGCACACAACTAATTCAAGAATTTCACTCTTTCTCTACTCTTTGCTGTGTTTCCCACACACGTACTGTGGGAAAATTAAGCGAACTTTCGATCAGTGCGGTACGCGTTTTCGACAAAAATTCCCATTTGGAATGTCCTTTGCATTCAGGCAGAACTCTCCCCAGCGAATACTACTAAAACTGAAGAGTAGAGGAAGTCTTGTCAATTGTGGAATTAGATGATATTGTGGAGGTGGCTGTCTGAAGCTGCTAATTTTTGAATGCTAAATGGTTGTCGTTGAAAAATAAGTATGCTACTTATGCAGGCAGCTGCTTTAAAGGAAAACCTTTAAGCGAAAAGTTAGTTGGAGCTTAATCAACTTTTGAAAACGCCTTCTTATGCATACTTCAAGCAAATATGTGCACCTTTTAAAAAATATAAGCCATTGATGCCTTAGATATCAAAGAAAACACTAGAATTTGCTTCATTATAAAAAAAACCATAGCGATGCACGCAATGTGGTATTATTATTGTGTTTTTTGCCGCAAGGAAAGCTTTGTGCAAATGAGTGCCTAGGATGCGATTTAGCACGGTCTGATGATAAGCAACGAGAGCCATGCCTGCAGCGAAGATGGGAGATCCATCGCTGGAATAAAAGAAGGGGTGACACTTGGAATGAATGGCTAAAAGACGTTGTTGTCGCATTTTATTTAAAGACACGGATAAATAAAGTGCAATATCAATTTTACAAAATTGTTTAATACGGCAGCATACATAGTAGTAGTAATAGGTTCTTATTTAAATTGTGCTTATAAGTCGTAATCATTCGATTCCATCTGTTAAATAAAATGTATCACGAATCATTTTAAAACGCAATAAATGCCTATGACTCGTGCGATTTTTAAGGCACAATCGACTGCACTTTGTATTTTTTTTGTGAAGTGAAGACGTCTTTAAGTCAAGTTATTTCCTCATCATTTTGAAGGTCATTGGCAATAGCCACTTTTCTCCTCGGCAATATAGTATACTCTTTGTCACATTAAAATGCCATGATTTTAACAAAAGTGAAACTCTTTTATAGAATAGCATGAACTTTTCTGAGCCGCTCGAAATCACTTAGTAAAAATAGCAGTGCGGGCCTTGAACTCCACAAAAATGTGTCTCGTTTGATTTGAGCACAATTTGCTGAGCATGGCTATTCAACGAACGTTCCGGAATCAGAATCCCGTCCCTACCATCGCCTCAATACAATTCAGGTCAGAATGAATTGTATTTTAATGATTTTAATCACGTCGTTGTCCATAAGGAAACAACTGTCGTTCGCTAGATTATTTGACTTCACCACTTATTCCCAAGATCTTAATCAGTAATGCACAGTAAAAATCATTTTTTACTCGTTAATACAATGTTAATGTCTATAGACTACGCTCAGAATAAAAACTTAGGATATTTAACAGTTACAGGGTTGCTGTTGGGAAAACAATAGCAAATCAGCCACAATGCGATGCACTCTATGCTTATCTCCCATAAAGCGATAGCGATTTGGTTATGCAGCTAAACGAAGAGTGTACTATGACTAAAATGGGAAAGAAGACGCGAACCCCAACTGCGCCGTATTCTCTTTCATTCTATCTAGAGTTCGGTAAAACTAGGTATCAAGCGTTATTTTGCTCCCGTGCCTGTAAATTGCAGTTCCATCGCAAAGCGTCTGATAGATAGGAATGGCTGCAATGCATTGGGAATGATTTCATTACAAAAAGTGAGGTAGAAACAGCATAAAACTGTAATCGGTTTTCCTGCTTTCATCTACAATGATTCAAATTTTCGCTTAGAGCTAACCTATATTCGAGGAGCCCATTTTGGCAAAAAAGCTCAAATAGCATGAGCATACAGAGCTGCGATGCATCTGTCCATTCAGGTCCAGGATTAGTCAGAATCAAAACATAGCAGCTTATCCCATTCAGTGAGTGCTCGCAGTTGTTTTCTTATCTGATTATAAAAATTAAGGCTTGGCCAATAACGAACGCATCAAGGTTAGCACAGAATCGTGATAAGCTGCCTTACGTGCTGTATCGTCTACTACTTTCCATCTTGCTTCCAGCTTTCGTCTTTATAATTCAGTTATTCGTCTGTGCCTCCCTCCCGGTTCGTTTTCTCCTTGCATTCGGTCATCCGTTCAGTCTTCCCTTCTGTCGGCTCTCTCGCCCTCTTCTCATCACTCCCAACCTCCTGGCTTGCCATTTCAGAGAAGTCAGAAGGCCGAAGCGGATGGATACCGTAGAAATTAGGGGTATGCTATGCGACCAGCCCCTCCACCTCCCCTCTTGTATCCCTGTCCTATCTTCTCCTTCTACGTTTGCGCAAGTAGCTTCAATAATATCAAATCTGGTACTCAGGGTTCGTCAAACAAAAAAGTAAAGCTATGACTAGCCTCTTCTAGTGTGCAGCTTGGAAAAGACTGAACTGAGTCAGTCACTTTATGTTTTGCGCAGTCAGATGACTAGATTAGCAAATAAGGAGACTAAGGTTAGGATTAGATGGGAGAAAGAAAGAAATGAAGGATGCTGCACTATAGCACCTTGCAGAGTTATCATATGGTGTCCATTTCCAATCCTCTTTACCCCTTTCCCATCCTGTCTTGTTCTAGGCTCTCCCATTCTCAATTTTTTGTCTCTATCTTAATCATTCCCTTGCCTCTTTCAGATGTGTAATCACGTTGCTTTGCAGTGCAACGCATTAATTCTGCCAAGCATAGACCTGGGTGCCCACAAAAAGAACTCATTGCCGTTAGCTTAGTCATCTCTAGGAGTAAGTCACTGATGTCTTTAAATTTCCTACTCTGCACTACGCTTGCTGTGCCGCGCTTACTTTCATGTCTCCTACATGCGAAAACACTGTAACACAGCTTGACTAGATCTGGCTAGATTGCACTGGATCGGGACGGACTAGACTAGTCACGTCGACTGAGTTATGACAGGCTTGCATAAAATACGGAAGGAGAGGATGGACAGGGCTACCACATCTACCGTGCATACCTCACCTTCAAAGGCGCTTTATGCATTACCATTGATGTCAACCTAAATAGCACTCCAATTTGACTCTCCTAATCGAATTAACACAGCTCCATGCCATGTAAATTGCTGTCTTTTCTTCCTTTCGTTTTTGCAGACAGCAGGGATCAGGGCGCACGACTATAAGTAGGCCTAACGATGTCTTCAGAATGGAGGGGCAGGGGCCTTCGCTACTTCCCCTTTCCCACGTCCTACTGCAACGCGACTTTCGGTGAGAGCATCTTATGTCTCCTACTACAATGTTCCGTGTGCTTCCGAGTGTTGCGCCTTGCATTATGCTCCACTGTTTGTGCTTAATGTATTCAATACAACCAAAACAGAGTAGTGGGTACTTCCTGTATTTTATTTCCTTGCCTTTATTTCTCAAGTTAATGACAAAAGAAAATCTCGCTCCTTGCCTCCTTACTCTGCTCGCCTTCCCCTCCTTCAAACCCAAATTCAATTCGCCCAAACCTCCGCCCTTCCTCCTCTTCCTATCCCATCATATGCAGGCGCCCGCTTCGTAAGTTTTCCTCATCTCTCCACGAGTCTCACCCTTCATCGTAACATTAAATAATGTTAAGATTCAGAACTAGGGTCAAGCTAGCACAGCCTAGATCAGCTCAGCCTCAACAGGCTTTACTTATAACCAAATATTGTTCTAGCATAACCTGGCCTGAATCACAAATCATTCTCCATTTCTATCTTTCTTTCCATCTCTCTAGTTTGTTCTGCACCACTTCGCCTCAATTCCACCTCTTACTTTTACTCCTCCTCCACCTACTCCCTCGAGAGCGAAGGTGAGCGCGTTGCTCCTACCTCCCACTTTGTGACTTATAGACGCGTCCAACTCTCACCTCACCATCTCACTGTCCTATTCTTTTCTTCCCGCTGCAGCGAATTCATCTACCTGGCGCTCTACATTAACGTGTAAGAACGTGCGCCCCCTGTCTTTAGAGAGTCGCCTCAATCACCGTCCCAAAAAGACAAGTAGGAACATCTATGTGTGTGTGCCTGCGCGTATGTAGTGCAGTGCTATACTCATCTCATCCTCTCCTCCTCAATTGCCCTTCTGGCCGACCATGCCGGCATTTCTATCCTGGATGAAGATCTTCTATAGTTGCTCATTGCATGGCCATTTGGTCGCCTTATTAATTTATACTCCACCTTCCGCCAAAAGCCCATCACCGACCCACCAAATTACTTCACTGGTATTTGATCGCATTTCCCTTCTTGTGACACCTCTGCTTCCTCTCTTATTTCAGATTAAAATGAAATTCGCACATGTAACTAGCGTATTTAATAATATTAAAGTGATGCGTGCAAGCGCGACAAGAAGAAGATAGCACAGGATGAGGAGAGGGAGAGGTAGCATATCTTACCCTTAATTTCTACTGTAGACATCTGTTTTGGCCTTTTGAGTTCTCTGGAATGGCGAGCCGGGCGGTCGGAACTGATGCCGGGATGGCGACGAAGGTGACAAACGTAAAAAACAACAAAAGACCGAATGGGAGGAAAAAAACGAAGCAAAGGGGTGGCACTGACGGCCAACTGAATTACCAGGACGAATCCACGAAGAAAGATGGGTAGCAGTAGACGAAATAACACGTTAACGATCATATCCGACGCTGTCGTGCGATGGACCAATTCGAATCCTACACGTGTGAATCGATGAGCGGCCCGTGTTGTCGCGTGGTGTCTCAGGGCCGTCTGATGCTGGACTTAGGAGGCACCCCTTGTGGATGGTTTTGCGGGAGCAGACATTACTTGCCTTCGTGTCTTTTTACCTTGGTCGATTTCTCTGCATCATGGCGCATGCAAAGACTGTGGAGGAGGATGAGACGGACCACCAATACCAATGTGCTTTGAATGAAATGCGTTGCCTTGTCTGGTCTGATTTCCGTCAGCCTTTTATCTCTGTTGTTTTCTTTTGGAAGGACAACTTTTGGGCAGTTGGGGCAACACGAGATATGAATATTGTAAAGACTAACGACTAACTCCTGGTGATTGACACAGAGCTCGTGAAGGCGTGCTTCTGCTGCTTATTTCTAATCGCATACCTAGGCCAATTGTTGCGTTGCAGCAGGGAGGACAATGGCGGTGATTGCACCTCTCCAATGGAGAGGGACCAACATGATTGTTAAGCTGAAAGCCACGATGGAACAGCTGGAAGAGAGGCGAAGATAAGACGTTCACAGAAGAGAGGAAGCAATGGAGAGGATGAAGTAAGGCCATTTTCGGATGTTTCTATACAGTGCTGCTGCACTGTGTTCCTTATTCCCAGTTCTCTTTCTTCCGCATTCTCCTGGATGCCTTCGTTTACCCATTTCCTCGACCATGTACTCGAGAAAAGCACGTAGGAATAAATTTTGTGGAAGGAATACAAGTTTCTATCAATCGACAAACTCGGAGACGCTCTTCATGGTTTACTTTGATAAGTGAAATGCACTAGTTGCGACAATACTTGACTGACGACGCACGTGAATGAGGTTAGTGAGGAGGAGGCGGTTAAGATGAAGCAGTGAAGGAGGGGAGGGTGGTGGCATAAGTTACTGCTGTTTTTCTACGATTCCAATCTGCGTTGGCTCTTTGACGGCTTCTGAACTATGTAGTGGAAGGTAGGGAGTTCACAGAGAGATTGGGCGGGAGGCGGTGTAAAGCGTATGCGAGTGTGTGTGGTGGTTAGGTGCATTATTAATCCCTTCTGACTGGTTTGATGACACGAATCGCGAGATGGTTTCCTGAGGAGGCACACATCACCTGCCTCTGTGCTTTGCTTCAACATGCTCATTTGCCTACGTAAAGCACCTTTTTTACCAGCTTCTTAGTCAATTTTCGCAGCGGCAAGCAATCCTAGCAAAGTCTTTAGCAAAACGCTTGTAGTAATTTGTCAAGCTAGGAAAATTGCGGAGTTCTGTTTGGTTAGTTGGCGTTGGTTTAATTCTCACCTGTTTTGAGCGGTCTTAGAGGACTGTTGCCTAATCTGACCAAACTCTATGTCCCACGAAGTTTACGGAGTATTGTGGCACTTTGGATTTTGTACTACTTCGCATCTTATAAAAATTCATACTCAGCGACGAATATCTTTATTATTTGCTTCTTGACCCCATGAAGAGGTTAATGATTCCACGAAGTGGGAAGTTCTCCAAAGTGCTGTCTGCTGAACGGTCCTTTGCATGCAACCACCAAAATAAGTCGCGGGGAATGTCAAGACACTGCCGCTAAATTATCTGCTAGTCTTTCCCAACATACACGCAGTTACA
Source organism: Taenia hydatigena (assembly GCA_036345935.2). NCBI lineage: Eukaryota > Metazoa > Platyhelminthes > Cestoda > Cyclophyllidea > Taeniidae > Taenia > Taenia hydatigena. Next base: position 351,773 of record JADWOT020001477.1, on the reverse strand, counting down.
GCTTAAAGGAGCAGACTTATGTCTTCCTCGTCATAGTTTGTGTTTTCCTACAATAAATGTTATAGATCTTCAACGTTACCTCTTATTGTCTGGAATATAATTACCCTTTAGTGGTTAGTCCATCAATTCAGCTGTCGTCTTCTTTCTCAAGAATGAAACGCACATCCAGCAAAAATTTATCGTCAAAAGTCGTGATAAGTTAAGGTCACCATCATACTGTAAATAATTGCCCAGACTAGGCACACACTGTAGCGTCCCGATGCTTCCTCGAAGGCAAAAGAAGGCTGAATGCTAGGGTAGAATATCTATATTCAGCGGACAGAGGGAGATAGGCTGCTGGCATGGCCCGGAGGCCAGCCCACGCAGCTAAGGCAGTACGGCCACCCCTGTGACCTTGATCGAAACCAAGAGTTCCAAGAAACAAAAAACTACAAGTACGAATCTAGCAACCCCCATTAAGCGCAAGCCACACTTTCATGCAAATTCACATTTTTAGATATACATGTATTTGATAAATGTAACTTCTTCACATGCGACATTCACATACCTGCGAAAAGCAAATATTTTGTCGTAACTACTGCTTATACACAGTTAATATTAGCACGTGCACATTAAAAGAATTAGGCATGAACATTATGTAATGGTAAAATGAATACCTTCAAGAGATTTTTGTAAAAGTATATGGCTTTAATTTGGTGGCTTTATTTGTTATTATAAGTAGACCTTATTGTCAAACAAAACAAGAAATTCCAAAGGTGGAAAATATTTGGTTTTTGGCAGAGGTGTAAACTATTCAAATGTCCTGGTAATTCGGTAATGTGGATTTACACTTGTTTGGGTGCCTTTTGAATTACATTAATTTTTGCAGATAGCTGGATTTACATCACGTAAGTGTTGCCCACCTTTGTTTGAGTGCATTGCTAAATTGAGTGCTATCGCGGCTCGGTGGACGAGTGTTGCGTAGTTAACCAATCGTATCGGCTGCGAATCAGCTTGCTGTCCATCCGACCGACGTTGTTTTTCATGACCCTGCTCCTCGCATAGTTTTATTGTTTGTCGAGTAAATGGGTGCTAAGTTTGCGGGTACTTGGTTTTATTGTTAATGATTTTGGCTTAAGGAGAACATTGTGGAAGTGTATGATAGGTTTGCGAGCATGGGGAGATTCACCATCCTTCTTTCTGAACCTGCTCATGGCCTCGTTTCCGTAAAATAAATTACAGGTCATTTTGGGCCACTGCATGTTCGATTGGGCTAGTTTTGGCTCATCAGCTGTGTTTATAGAAATTGACAAAGCATTGTCGTACGGTCCTTGTTGTTTTGGGTGTTGGACTCCCCAAGGTATGTAACCACATTGACTTGAGTTCTGCCGATGTCAAGTGTCGCTCAATTTGTAAATGAGAACCGGAGGGGTTACCCCTTGCAGAACCGCCTCCACTTTGCCTTGAGACCCTGACAAAAGGAATGCTGAGCTTCAGCGATTTGACAATCGCATATCGCGATATCGGACTCGCCTCGGCCTGAATTCAAGTAAGATGGATTCTCGGTCGAGTGTATTGAAGGACTCTGCTCTGGTCTGAAGGACTTGTCGTAGAACAGAATTGCTTGACTGCCAAAAGACTGTCGGAATTGGGAGAATCGGGGAAGTTTTCTTTGAGCGAGCAATCAGGGCACCGTAATATATGCTAATACTGACGGGTAGGTTTTATCGGTGGGCGATATGAAATGGGTATCTGGCCTCCTTCCTGGTGCATTTAGGCAGTCACCTTTGTGGGTGAAGAAGCTTAGGAATCTTCAGCTGTAGAATGATCGGCTTCGCTGCCTATCCTATGCTGTCTCCCAACTTCGAACACTGGACACATTGAGTCTTTGTGCCAATCTCTGGATGGTGTCTTTCCCTCGGATGGGGTACACCGGAGATCTCAATTCTTTATCACTTCGCGTCTGCATTATTTGTGCAGAATTTCGGGAATTGTGAGTGAGTGGATATAGTGAATGTCTTTTAGCTGAGTCGTGATGTTGACGCAGGGTAACTAAGCTATCCAGAGTCTGACACGTGGCCTAGGATATGTGCACTTGAATGGTGTCAGAAACGTCTGGCTCGTTATTTGCAGCAAGGCAGTTAAGTGCCATAGGGTGGATTGGGAGATGACACTGAGGCTGTTTTGATGCTGAAATTAGTGTTACTAAGCGTTTGCATTGGTGAATATGCACGTGAATTGATGGTTGGCGCAAGGGCTTTCAGGCCGATTATTACTTCAAAGTTGCATTTGAGGGACTGCAGCAGTTGTGGTTTGTAGATGAGTCGGTGGCCTTCATATTGTCAGCAGGTAGTGCTAGATCATTAGTATTTTGCACTATGGCCTTTTTTCGGCCCCGTGGGGGACAGCGCCCGTGTTTCGTGGGGTTGTTGGTTGAATGAGATCACTTGGAGTTTACACCTTCCATAATTTGGCGCCAATCAGCGAGACCTGTTAAGGTGGCACTGGCTGTTTAATGTCTGTCTTGGAGAAGAAATATGTCGCCACTTCCACAGCAAGATGATTAGTTGGTTACATGTTGGTGGGTTTGTGGCGTTAAGTGGCTAGGTGGTGGGGGTGTAATTATTGACGACCACCCCAAAGTTGTTTGAAAGTGAGCCAGTATGATTGTACTTGGCTGCCTGTGAGCCGGTGGTTAGTGCATTGCCGAGCTGAGGTAGGATATTGGACTGCCACATAGACGCGATGTAGATAGTGGTGGGTGGTGCGTCAGCAGTTTTTGATAGCCATTTGGGAGATTGGTTGTTTAGTCAAGAATGTCCTCGTAAGATCGTTATCTGGCTGGATTTCAACTAATTCGTAGGCAGCCAATGTTTGAGTCCCCGCTATCCCGAAATGTGTGGTCGCGGTTGCAGGTGCCGCGTTTTTACTTTAGATGTCATCGAGTTTGTGGCGTGGACGCAGATTTGTATGTGAGGTACCGTTGAGGCGGTGCAAATCAAGTGCATCTATTCCTTTGCAGCTGCCATGAGGAACGAGATGAATGCTGTCTGCACTCACCACTGATGCTCACCTTATTGCGGCATTAGTGTGTTGGTGTTCAAGCCCTTCAGCTAGGTGTTCTCTTTAAAGGAGTGGACGAGGTTCTGCTTGCCGAAGCGTTGGTGCATTTTGATATTCCCCTTCTTGTGAATTGTTTCTCTGCCTTTCGTGTTTCGCGATAAATTCATTTTGATGAGCTGTTATTGACATGCATGTGGTGTTCATTTTCTTTGTGTGGGTGTGTTGAGCCGTTCGAGAACAATGGTTTGAATTGGAGTACCTGAAATGTGGCGGTGGAGGTGTAGTGAAGGGGGTAGTTTGAGTTTTTGTGAGTGAACGAGAGAAGACGGTGCTGCTGAGGTATGACATGGCAGCGAGGCCCAATGCGAAGGGTAGGACTACTAAAGGAAATAAAGGCCCGGATAGCAGGAAGCAGACCCCTTTTTTGATGATTGAGTTTCCTTGTGTCCCGTAACTGCAATCACTACTCGCCCTTCGCTTTCCCAACTCCCTTAATGCTGGTCTGTGCTACCCAAATGTGCAAAGTAGCATGTTCTCTAACTCCACCATCACAAATGCTTCCTCACTCTTTCCCAGAAAATGGGCTAGACCATTTGTTAACCATTTCTAACTGTCTGTTATTTGGGAAGGTACGCTGATGAGAACTTGTTTTGGATGACACGAATGAACTCCGACTTGAAGGCGTTTGTCAACTATTTAGCCAGCTGGCTAGAATAGAGCTGCTCCCCACAACATCCAATCTTCAGTGTTCTTTTGCCTGGGGAGGTCGACAACGGGGAACTCAATGTCTGAGTGCAAAAGCAACGTTGCACTTGCTACCTCTGACCAACTCATCGGTCTCGAGCTTCGATTCGGTCACCTTGAGAAGAGTCGAGCACTTGAACCCAAAGAATTGACGCTTTCTTCAGCGCTGCGCAATCTTCATGGTGCATGGATTCTTCGTTAGACGAGAGGGCAGTCCCTCAAGACTGTACAAAGCAAGTGAACGCCTAATCAAAGTAAACTAGCCAGACAGAGTTTCGCATTTTCACTGGCTTGGCGAACTACTGCAGGCGCTTTGTTAATGGCTAAGATCGCTAGCTTCTGCATAAAGCGATCAGAAAGCTGACAAAAAGAGATTCAAGTGGGAGACCGAGCATCATTAAGCGTCAGAAGAACTGGAATAAAAACTGCTCAGCACCGATCCAAGCCCTACCAAACTTTAGGCCGGCGCACTACCCTTCGTGCTGGACGCAGACGCTAGTGGTGTATCCATAATCGATAGACTTTCCCAAAGAGAACACGTCATCAACTACGCCAGTATCAAACTCGGCAATAAATGCGACAGAAAAGTGCAACAGACCATAAACTGTTCGTTATCCCCACAATGGTTAGACAATTCAAGCCCTACCAGAGAGCGAGGCAGCTCGTAGTGAGGGCAGATTTTTGAGCGCCGACTTGCTTAGAAACAGTGGAGGAGATGAAACGTTCAGATGTGCGACGGTACGAGGAAATGTAGTAATATGTCTTTGCAGTTCAGCGATAACTTGGGCAAACGTCCTACTACCAGGTGGTGCTTATATACAGAATGCTCCCATTTAGTCACAGTCTCTCTTGAGAGCTCCTCATAAAAAAACGCAGCACGTGAATCACAGCGGATCTCCGATTGCTAATAAAAAGTCGCAAAAGGCATTTAAAAGTGGGAGAGACGCCTTGGTGCCGCGACAACACAGGAAAGCGCCCCACCACCAAGGGGTGCTCACATACCGAATGCTTGCACTTTGTTACAATCTGACTCGAGATCCTCTCATTTAAACCACGGTTGGTCACATGCTGAGGAGTTCTCATTCAAGTTTGATCTACTTATCAATGCATAAAAAGAAGCTCAACTTTGGTGGCAAGTTCTCACGGCTTTCTGTTCTTGTCATCTCTTTAGCGAATATCATTCGAAAGTTAGACGGAAACCTTAACTAGTCGAACCCGTCAGACATTTGACAGCGACGAAGTACGTTTTGCGTACTGTGTAAAAACACCATTCGGTTTGTAGTCAGCACACAGCGCAGAACCACACGAAACGTCACTCAAAATGCTCACTCGACAACTGGGAAGTGCATGCAATGCGAGTCACTTTATTGGGTGGTTCAAGCACAGGTTCGTCGCAGACTACAACCGGCCGTATTCAATCATCAGGCAGCAATCCTAGTATTTTAAAATCTTAGTAAACAAGGATAATCTTTGTAAAGGAGCATACAATGCAGGCGGTAGTCTTCCAAGCATTATAATGGAATCTGGCACACATAGAATTAGCAAAGAAAATTTGGATTTTACAAGTAAGTGACAGTCGACTAATAAGAGTCTTCATAATCTTTAGCTAGTTTAAAGAATAGGGAAAAAGACAACTACCTAAGCTATATTTCTGTGACGATTGATTAGCCAAATAAATGTTCAGCTTAATCCCGTCAGCGTTTGTAACAGGAAAGGTAAGAGAACTTGCAGTTCAAATAAAGTTGACGTAGCGAAATCCCCTCTCCAACTTTTTCGCAAGATAACAACGAGCAAATGAACCATTTGTGTTTCATATCCCGCCATCCCCTGAGATCATTCGTCTCCACCATCTACAGTATCTGCACGCTCCATATCACACCGACGAACTGCCACGCCACCAAATTCATAGCCTCAACGGAGGGCACAAAGGCAACAGCGGTGACACCACAGCCATCAGCATTAGTGTCCTCGATTTCAGAAGCGACAACAGAAATCAGAAAGTCGGTGGCACCACCTGTCTGCTACTCATCAACGCTGTCATGGATGTACGCTACCACCTAATACAAAATGAGTACAAAGAAGTACATTTGGCGGGCGAAGACTATTAATGGAATGAGGAATTTGGCAAACGAGGAGCACAATGGGAAAGGCGAGGTCAAGGATGCGGTGCTTCTGCGCCTCCACACAGGAGACGTCACCCGCGCCAGCGCTAAGTGCAGCACTGCAGCAGCAGAAGGTGATTGGCATGTCGAGGAGACTGTTGACGGCTATTCCAAGTTGACGGTCTTAGTGGTACCATTGCAGCAGGAAGCTCAAAGCTGTTAAGATGTGTCGCTCCTTGTTACTGATTAACAAGGTATAAAGACGGTTAGTGAAAATGACAGCGGGATAGGTGGAAAAACCTACAATCAGGCACTGAAGGGTAGCCATTAACTCAAAAGGAATAATTTTAAAGTCAAAGCACTGCATGGAAATCGGTGTTTGTATATAAAGTCCATCACATAGACGTCTTGTTGAACTCATGACAAAGACTAGCTCAACATTCCTGCAACAAGCACCCACGAGCTAATAATGCCAGTCGCCGACATTCGACGCTATTGAGGCGATGCTTGACACCAACGTCAGTGATCCCTCATGGCAGTGCATTGCACTTCGAGTTTCGTTTGGCATGGAAACAAAGTTCAGAATAAGTGGTTCTGCCGATCTCCTTAAGGAAGTATATTAGGGGTAATCTTCGGAACGAAACTTTCCGGGTGGTCCATGGCTAGTGTCGCTTCGGTTGTTGATAGCTTTCTTGTAGAACACGGAGAAGGGGTAGACGCTGGAGGCGGACGTCGCTCTTGGCCCATCCGTAGTACGTGCACTTCCTTCGCACCACTACAACATGCCATAAGCGGTAGAGATCGGGATAAAACCCTATAGAGTCGGGTTCGCTTCCCGCTGCCACCAAAGTGGCGTCCCGAGGCTACCTCGAAGGCAAATGAAGACAGAATGCCAGGGTAGTATATATATTCAACGGACAGAGGGAAATAGGCAGCTAGAGCAATACGGCCACGAAGGTGTAAAAGGAAAACCACGGCCCTGTGTGCTCATCGGCTAGCTCGTGTCCAATGTAAGCAACATCCATCTAAAATGGCCACCAGGCGACCATTTCATTTAGTACGTTAAAGAAAACGGATGAACTCTTAAAACATGACTTCACTAGCCCTCTTTTCAACGGCTTTACAACAGCTTAGATGTTCCATTGTTTTTTTTCACCACAAACCTGTTTGCATAAAATAAATACATTCATTCACCAAAAACACTCCTACGTATGTTTCACTTCTCCAACCTCACCCAATATGCTTATGGCACTTCTCTTAGCCAATTATAAAAAAATAAATAAGGAAGACGCGTTCAAGAAGGGAAATTGGGTTACTCTGCATTAATCAGTGCATCAAGCGCATGCAGCGTTGGTAAGAAGATAGTGGACACTTACTGTACCTCCTACAAGGCAACAGAATCACCAAAACCTCAGCTGCACTCACGGCCGAGAAAAGAGGTGCGGAAAGAATCCATGTCGTGACACCTGCAGTCTCACCAAGGACGCAACACCGCGTGCCTTCGCCTTCACTGCATTTCTCCGCCTCATCCAAGGAGTGCTAAATTAATCACACCTTATCAAATCGGGCAGCAAGTTTTAAGATTAAATAGTTCCAAGTCTTTTGGCGCACCAACGACTGTGCAGCGAAGAGAAGACATTGATCATATCCTTTACAACTGAAAAATGGCATGTAGCAGCATTTTTTGGAAGCGAATAAATTATATCCATGTGCAGAAATCATTCCAGCTCACCACCTGCTGCTAAATGCATGTATTTTACTTAGAAAGATATCAAATTCCTGCATAAAAAGGCCTATGTAATAACAAGAGTTATAAATAAACCATCGATTTATGATTCTAGCATTCTCGAGTCCAAGTTGTTTCGCATCTCCTCTCACATCTACGCTTAGACGATTCCTAGTGTTATGCCATCACTCAGTGGAATGAGGGATGTGTTACACCCAAACCACCTTCCTACCTTCCCAACAATCATAATTCTTTATCCATTCACTGAAGTCAGCAAGCAATTTTCAACTCACACTTGTCGTTGCAGTCAGCAACATTTTATCGACTAGAGCAAAGGAAAGGAAGTCATGCAAGCGCCATATTATAAGTAAAATCCCACAGTGAACCACTGGAATGACCGAAATCCACGGTTTCAGTTCAGCTATGTGCTAGAGACGAAAACCGGGAGCGGATATTTACACCACACAATCGCTGCATTAAATGCTTACAGTTCCTCTGAATCAATGTTGCTGTTTCTTTAATGAATGCCACATAACCAAGAAGGCTACCTCTGTTTCGTCTCATTTAGTTTGACTGCTCTCAAGCGGCAAGTTCGTCGATTTCATATGCGATTTATTGTCCAGGAATGAAGAAGTGGCAACCAACAACAGTAAAGCCAGACCCCTTACCTTTCATCATGACTTACAAAAGAATTGCAGTAGCCAAAATCGGCCAACACCGTCCTAATGCAAAATGCGCTTAGGCATCTAATTAAGCGAGTTAACAGAATCTGAGCATTACACGAACCACGAATTCAGCAAGCCTCAAAAGTCACTAGCCACGCTTTCATGCCATTAATAAAGAGTTACCTATGCATACGCATAGAATTTACCAAAAATATCAATTATGAACACTTACATACCTGGACTCGTTAGCGCGAACCACAAAACACGCACGGCGACGAACACACCCGAATTATCTCTTCATATATGCCGCTAGATACATATAAAGAGTATCAGGTACGATGAAAGCAAATGGTTGTCGCAGGAATTCTAATCGACCTTAGGCATCACAGTGAAAACATAAATGCTCTTTTTAGCCAATAAGATTAAGCAAATGCAGTTTTGCAAGCAATTTGCTTGAAACTCTAAATGCAGCGTTATAGTTTTAATGACTTTTACGCCACAAACAAGGACTTGGTGGGTCTTTCTTGAGGTTGTTCATTAATAACTAGCAGCCTTTGTGCCAAGTTTGATTTTTTTTACAATCCACACTTGTTAGTGACAAAATAGTGTGATGCTTACATTTCTTTAGACGTACTGTAGAGGGTTCCTCCTCTCCCCTCTTGTCGCCCATGTAATTAGAAATCGGGACATGTTTCGACATCTTTGTTATGAGGGGAAGATAGCACAGAGAGGCCTAATATGCGAATCTGGAACCGGAATAAACCACGCTCTTGTGAGTCGCCGCGCCGCTCTGCCACCAGATCCAAAGTGTTTTTCCGCCTCCGGCCTACAAAGCACATTTAAAGAAAATAAGTATAACAGTACGTCTCAAGCAAAAGACACGAACACAAATTAATTCTCTTTGTTTTGACACAAGCGATTCTACGACACACTGATAACACGCTATTGATCAGCCGCTTCGTCTAGGCCGATTAAGGCGTCTCAGAGTAATGGACCTTCTCGTATCAAGCCTAGGCAGTAGATCTGTGTGGAAGGTTCCCCCTCTTTCCTTTTCCTACCTTCACTATTAGAAAGCTGAGTACGCTTTGGCATCTCTATTAAAGGTAAGAGAGAAGCAGAGGAAGTTATTGTAAAAGAGTTCAAGACGCGGCTGTGTCGAGTCCCGGAGAGGGACCACGCTGCTCCGCGATTGGGTCCAAATTGTTTCTTCACCTCTGGTCGACAAAGCACATTTGGAGAAGATAAGCATTACATGTGTGCACTGTTAGCATGAATTAGTGGTATTTTTTCTCCGGAAAATTGGGGATTCAGCTAGTTGTCCATGGCTAAACCAAACACCACGCTACTACTGTTTGGCATAGTAATGTAAAGATTCAGCACAAAAAATTTGCACGTTTGTTGATTGTTCAGCTCTCAGTCTCGTCTACGGTCACTTAGATGACCACCGTACCTTCGTTGGATAGCCTAACCTCTAGGCCACGCTACAAGTACAAATTCTTCCCGCATAGGGAATATGGTTGTTCTACTTGAGCGGTGTGCCTAGATAAGTTTTCGAGTTCTACAGTTGCCTTTGCTGAATTCATGCATTATGTGATTACGTTTATGGCGTACACATCGACACCTAGATAAAGTTAGGGGTACAATGACAAGCATTTGTTGTCTCTAAACGCCGATGGCATGGCTCATTAGACTCCTTCCACAGTGACACTGATTGCCGGGCTGGAAAATACTCTACTAAGAATGAGATTTTTAGTTAGGAAATGCTAGAAGCTCAATCCAGGTTGGAGGATAAAACTCCTAGTGCAGCTAAAGTAATTACATTTGCGCAGTCTGCCCGAACCTGTAAAATTTCAACTAAACCCAAAGTTGTCGGGACCCTCTTCGCCCAATCAGAACGATGGTGGAAGCCAGACATTGCTTATGCTTGCTGTTGGGAATGCATTAAAATGAGAGTTAACATTATTTCTAGAAGAAAGCAAACAAATATCAATCAACGCATATCCTGTATCTCATCGGTCTGCATTGGAATAAAATATTTCAGCAATCGCACAACATGGGCTGTGCCAATCCTCATTATAAAAATTTAAAGCATTTGCAATGACTTTCATGACGTTTGTAGTGGGCGCGCTGATTCTGACAGCGTTTCTATCTGCCGTCTTAGATAAAAACAGGTATATCATTGAGGAAATCGCATTATATGTGTGCGTACTGCAACCATGAGTTTTCAAGCATTAATCATCAACTGCTGAGAAAGCAATAAAATTTACCTGCACTAAGGAATTAAAAGAGGAGTTGTGCATTAAAACCGCACACCCGAGCTTGCTAGTAAGTGATGCTTTAATAAAATCCAGTGCAATCAGCTACGAGGCTTACAGCGCTCATTCCTTCCATAGCTACATTGTAGGTCGAGTTGGTTCTCAGTCTATTAAGTGTGATAATCCCTTTTGAGATCGATGTAACCTTCATCATGAGGTACAAGCAAGCAATTTCCACTTCACTCATTCTATTATATCTGAGTAGTGTTAGCCCCATTCTTCAACATTCCAACTTGATTCATTTAAGTCAGAACCAATGTAGCTCCAATCGAAGAATTCCAGAGAAAAACACCTTTCAGCACCTGACTCTTCGATGCTGTCGAAAGAAGAAGCCGGTGTCGAACAAGCATAACCCTTACATCAGACTTCGTCTCGTGACGAAAATGCCGATTTTTTGCACCTAACACCATTAATATGCTTTAGTAAAGAGGAATGCTCCGGGACGTCCTTGCCTAACTAACCGGTGTATGCCACCTGAGATTATGATTAGTTGCCGCGGAAATTTTAGTTTAGGAAAGCCGACCTCTTAGGCACGTTTCACTGATAGAAAAGAATGAGCACGGGATGATTTTGGAGCCGCGAATTGAGTTAAAATGTCTTCATTTATTCGTACGATAATGCACGAAGACACTGAAAGAATAAAATAATGAGGCAAGTGCAGTGATTGTCGAGTGCTTGGTCGTGCTAATCTGAGTCATACAATAGAGTGCGATATGCCACCCACTTCATCGCTTCCTGCAGCCCACACGGTGATCAATAATGTTTAATACGTAGCTGAATCGGGAAACCCTGTTCAACATTGTTAAAGCTTGCTCCCAGCTCACAGCGTTTGCAGGAGCGACCCACATTCAGGTAGGTCTACGAATCATCTTCGTTTTCACTATGCTTGCATGCACTACATGCATCTTGTGATGAGTGGCGTGAGTAATTTTACCTTCATTCTTCAGGCTTGTTACCATTGAGGTGCCATAAGTAACACGCGGCACAATTTGGCTCCATAAGCTTGGGTTGACATTGGTGCTAATTTTTGGTTGGCTATTTCGTCCATGATATCCTTAGTTTTCGGTGTCATACAGAGAGTGCATTTTGTCGTTTAGGCAACGGACTTCACTGACTAAACAAGGTATCCTTAATCATGGTTTAGTCACCCAGTCAGGTCAAAATTTCTTACAATTCAATAAAAGCTAAGACTGTTTATTTTTTTTCTAATGCGCAAATCAATGTAGGCATTATGCCCTACAATATTCATTTCATGTGCTGTCTCTTCTTAGCCATCCATTAGTCGACAGAGATACCGTAAACTCTGAGTTATTGGTGCGCCTTTACAAAAGGCGTAGTTTCCTTAGAAAGATACAGAAGCAGTTCTTCCGAACGAATTAAAATACGGGGATCTTGCTCAATCTGTGCTGGATGTCAATACCATTCCTCAGCCTCTTATGTCTTAAAGGTAAGGATAGGAAATCTGCAATCATTTGTGCTGCGTATTATGGGCAAAGTTCAAAGGAGCACACTATCCTCTATCTCACCAATTATGCCGTTAAATTGTTTTGATATCCCTAAGAAAACACATGCTACCGCAACAATAAAAGAAGGGAAAATCTAGCAACTAATGCCAGACCATCTGAATATAATCCGAGAGGGTTAGAAAATCAGCCTAAATGTGCTGTTGTTGGAATAATGCACTTGAGCGGATGCAGGTGAGATTCCGTTTTCGCTCTACTCCGACATTCTTTGAAAAGAGTTTGAATGTGTCATTTGGTCCATTGAGTCTCACAGGGCACTCCTATGAAAAAGAGGACTAAAAAGTGTGTCTGCCTTGGCAATTTTAAAAAGATCACTCTGTTTTATTACTTTTAGCACCATGTTCGTTGGTTTCTGTCATTAAACAAGAGAGAGCACAATTTTTGCCTTACTAGTTGAATGCCTTAACACACCAGATTTTGCATCGGTCTGCAAGCAGTTCGATGGATACAATTTTATACCTTACCGTTCTCGGCCAAATCGTTACCCCCCAATATTGCATTTCTTTGCTCCCCATAGCCGACGATGAATTCAGTTCCCATTACCTGCTTGTGCTTACGATCTTACATTTGTGTTCATCCCGTTACTCAGTTCTTATAAGATTATATTTGACCAATACCGAGACCGATAACCAATACAGACTGTCAGTGTTGTGACTTTGTTTTCGTTGCAACATCCGCTGAAGTTCCTTTCACCCCAGCATGTAATCCAACACCATTCAGAGCTTCCGATATAGCCCAACAGCTCTCATATGACTCGTACAAGAAAAAAACTTTGGAAGAACCCGATTATAAAATGTGATTGTGTGCCGTAGGATTCATTCTATCGCGGCAGTTATTTGTCACAATTGATCAAGCGCACGGTGAGAAGCATCCATATATTCAAGGAAAAAGCCATTTTGAGGCGAAATGCGCAATTATAATAAAAGCGTATAGAAGCAAAATATCTTTGTTAGTAAATGATCCACTGCTCCATTGGTTTATGAGCATTCCTTCGTTGAAATTTTCTTTGAGCGTTTTGCATAAACTTAACAGGATTTACTTGATACTGATTTCAATCCTTTCCATCTAGGCCTGCCAATTTGTGAGCTTGTTGACGTGAAATGAAGGATTTAAAAACAAAGAAGCCGACTGAGTTAAATTCAATTTGGCTTTCCGGATCTCCCTCTAAGCAAGCCTGTTTAAGTTTTGTTCCACAAATTTTGAAACTGGTGACTAATAAAGATGGTCAGTCGTGTGATCTTGTTTTTGTCGCAGCATTCTTTGAAGTTTCCTCAAAGTTACCGTCTCATCTACCGCAGTGTACAACTCCAAGGGCGGAACTGTAGCTTACCTCTTAGACGTTAGAGCAGAAGCGTTGTCAAATAGCATAAAAATAGCATCTCTATACTCGTAAAGAAAGCACTTTTTGATGCGGAATACAAATCGCAAGCGATTTTGATGTTTATGAGGCGAAACCTGTGCCATTGCTTGTGTTTTAGTCTGTGCTCAATACCATTTACAGCTTCCGCTATAAAGGAAATTTTGCATTAGCCTTGGCCTTGCTTTTATCAGGTATCATTTTTTCACATCAACATTGATTGGCATAGCGGTGAGTACCTATGGAAAAGAACGCCGTGGCCAATATACACACGTTTTCCAGCGTTGACTCCACTTGAGTACATTAAGTGGAGGTGCATTGTATTAAATGGAACTTAAGTATTAGTGGATAAAAAAATGGGGTGAATTAAACAGGCAGGGCTCTGTAATTTGGTAACCGCTAATTTAAAGCTAAGCATGTGACTATGCAGAAATACTTCCATGATCATTGAAAGCAAAAGTGAGAGGATTTTATAGATAATTTGACCTACAGGTGACCTTCACAGTGCATACCATAAAGGATGATAATTCACATGTCCAGCATATGCTGGAGGTAGTAGTGCTGACTCGCAGTTTGAAAATAGCGCTTTATTTTGGCTCGTGTGCTAAGGATCACAAGTTGTGGATAAAAGGCACTTCGCAATACGCAGGGGACGAATCAAAAGTCTTCATAATCCTATTCAATCAATAGAGAGAGCCCAGTATAACTTCAGTGGATGCCAATGTACTAGATGCATGATGGCTCCGCCTCTTCCTCTTTCTTCATCAACCAACGGCCTCGCACCCATTTATAACATCTACTTAGATTAAACCTTTTAGTGCATGAAGCCAGAATTATTATCACTGATTACTCATAAAATATTGCAAAGTTCCTCGCCATTTTTGGCCTCGTAGCCGATCGTTTCACAAGTGGGATGCATTTGAACATCAACATAGTCTGCTTGTCACAGACCTTCTTTTCTAGTAATGTGATAAGACAAATTTTGCGCATTTTTAAGGGCTCAGAGGATCATTTTTTTTATTTTTCAATCCTACTAAAGCGGTGACGCGAGGAAACTAGACTACTTGATGACTCCATCTAAGCCCTGTTTGTCACAAATCACACAATTCACTAATAAAATAAAACGTTTGATCTGGTCTTCCTCGTAAAAACAATGCGATCTAGATAATCAAATCGCGTCATTTAGTTTCACGGACAACCCAGAACATTCGTGTTAGCATTAGGCAAAAATGCGCTTAATGGATACAGTAACACTAGCCTGTCCAGCCTCCTGGTTTTCCTTAAAATCCCTTTCAAATTTCCCCGGGCTTTGATATGTAACCCAACATATATTAATCCACGATAAAATTTGTCAGCGTGCAGCTGAAAGATTGGAGAATTAAGATGAAGTCAATGAATGTCACAAAGCAGAAATTATGCATTATGTGCGATTTGTTAAATGGAGTCCCTCCCGTTGCTATTACCAATACGGATGACAGGTGAACATGTGTGCTTGATACATGTGTGTGAATTAGGATGGATCACATGTTGGATCCAAGGTGACCCCTACGAATTTTGCGACAAAAATAAAGTCTCGCCCTTGACTATCTAATTCCAGCAGACACATTAAGGCCAGATTAGAGGTACATAAAACAACAAAATTCGTGGGGATTTTCGGTTGATAGGAGATGAATACACCTAGGTCAAGAATAGTACGATGTAAATTATGACGATTGAAACTCCCAAGGGTTAATGCCAGATCTAATGGGCCTTGGAACACCTTCCTAATCATTTGTTACCTAGTTCATTTAGGTAAGAGTGAAGGAAAGGTGTCTGTGGTAAATACCCACCAATTAACCACGCCGGGTATCGTCATTGCGGGGAACCTTTTTCAGGCCATTAACTTGTTGAGAACGAGTCGATAATTGTGCAGCGATTTCAGGCTCCATTGAATTATAATGCATCAAAATGTTTCTAAATTCAAAATAGCAGAGGAAGGGTATGACCGGTGTTAGAGAATAAATATGATACAATACAGTTGCAACTTACGTCTCAATACTTCTGCAGTAAAATAATTGCGCTTACTTTACAAAAAGGACAAGAAAGGTAAAAACTTAAATGCAACTTTAAACAAATATTTGATAGGGGGTGTAGGGATTAAAACTGTTCGAGCATCTAATTACAGAAAATGGTTTAATAAGTGCAAAAGTATAAAAGACTAATGAATGCTGAGGCGTGAAGCTATCATGGCAAAATATTTTAATGCTCTGGCTAAAGCGAGTACTAAGTGAACTGCAATGGATCGCTAAGGAACTTCAAAGTAACGCCAAATATTACCACTGCAGAACAACAAAATCTTGTCTGCATTAATTAAGCGCATTGTTCTAAGGCAACGCGTCTATGTAAATGCAGTTAATCAGACGTTAAGAGAAAATAGCTCTTGCTATTTGTCAAATTGTTATGAGCCAAATTTGTTAGCTATGGATATGGATATTGTATGGATTTAATGAAGACGGTGACACATGCCATACGGTCTGAGAACCAAATCCATTACTTTATGTGGCTTCTCCTAGTCGTGTGATTTTCTTTTTGGCAACAGCAATTAGTCAGGCAACTCATACAATTCAATTCCGTTAGTCGGTTTGTTTTTTTCCCCATGTTCTGGAATCAATTCATCAGGCTTGCTGGTGTCCATGTATGGCTGGAGGTGATTGAGCGCTCTATCAACCGAATGCCTAAAATAATTGTGAGATGTACATGAAAAAAATTAGGCAAATGGCTGCTCGTACTGTACTAATTCATGCACGATCTAATGGACTTTGCAAAAAGCTTCAACTAATTTGTATGCGTCTTTATTATAATCGCACGTTTTGCATGCAAACTGCTCACTTTGTGAAAATGGAGCTTTTGATTTCAATACACTTCGTCAAATGCGACACTTAATTGGCGAAATGGAAATGAATTCTTGACAAAGAATCACGTCTATACACCGAGTTTTATTATTTTTGCACTGCGAAGCAATACAATAGCTGATTTTGCGTACTAAAAGCTCAAAGCTGCAATAAATCATGTGGGTTTGAAAGAAACTTTAAGGAATATTACGATAAAAACAAAACCACACTGCTATCTGCTCAAGAAAACATCTTTAACTTCCCCAAGTAGGAGTTTAATAGGGGTAAATTTAAGGAAAACACGCAAGCAAAATTCCGGAGGACAAGTGCTTGATAGAAACTAATTCCTTTTAAGCGTAGGCCATTCAAAAACAAAGTGCATGAAGATTGCGGTTCATCCAGGAATGGCACGATATAACATGAGACCTACTAAAATGCAAACGAATTGCTCTGTGTGTGACAATCGATTTGTTAATTTTAATACTATTAGGATTTTAAACCTGTCTTTAAACTTTTCTTATTATTCGCTTCTCACATGTCTTTTGCTTTTAAACTTCTTGCCAAATCGATGCATG
The DNA here is from genome assembly GCA_036345935.2 of Taenia hydatigena. Taxonomy (NCBI): domain Eukaryota; kingdom Metazoa; phylum Platyhelminthes; class Cestoda; order Cyclophyllidea; family Taeniidae; genus Taenia; species Taenia hydatigena. The sequence goes on along the minus strand of JADWOT020001477.1, from coordinate 334,854 downwards.
CCAGCGGCGAAAATGCGCAGTCGATGGTTGATTTTCCTAATCTTATTGCAATGAAAATCCACATTAGTGAACTAAGACGAGCATGGTGCTGCTATTTGCAGTAAGTGGTTTTAAAATCCACGCTCCTTCCCTACCGTCTTCAAAACTTTGTCACTGAGGAAGAAAAGGCTTAATGTACTGCAGTTAATGCCATAATCGCAGAAGGTATGTGCAAGCACAGAGTTTCATTCGAGGCTCCCATAGTCAAACTATCAATGCATGGGGGACATATGGAGGGGCAAAAGTGGACTTCGACTTAATTAATTGGCAGATTGCAGCCCTCTCTGCTTCAATAAACAACATTTCTTCTTTATGGGACCTTTTGTTGCTATTCTATCTAATTTTAATTACATGCATAAGTCGTAGCATTCTCGCAACGCTTTCGATCTCTTTGGCTCAAAACGTCCAAATTTACTTCCACATCTTACTCTATCACGAAAAGGGGTAAAAGCACATTTTATAAAAGAGGGGCTAATATTTACATTACCTGAGCTCACTCTGACAAAAAAGAAACACTTTCTCATACGTTGATGCCTTATACTTCACCCTCCGCTGCCTCTATGCCTAGATGCCACGAGTGGAAAGTAGTCCACTGTGGGCTGCAATATAATTAGCATCGCTGAATGAAGATTAGCATCTCATTTCATTATAAAGTAATAAATAAAAAATGGGGGTCACATTCCACGACTCGTACCATCAACACTCTTCTACAGCCAGCTTTACAACAGCGGACGCATAAAGGGCATTCACGTTGTCCCAAAAGAGAAAAGACTGCACGATAAAAGAAATAAAAGTTTTTCGCAAAAATATGGGCAGATTTAAGGCGTGCACACCGAATCTCAACACTGCTAATGCAAGAATAAATTCATGTATGGGAGAAAAAAACAGAAAATCACCAAAATCAATTGCGTGCTCTCACCTGGTCCGTTGCAATTTCACCCATTCTCTCTGACTCCACAATCAGAGAATAGTGATTTTTCGATATAGACCTGATATCTAGACACACTTACAGCCTCAAAAGAGGCGAATTTCCTGGTTAGTATCAGACTGGTTTTGTGAGCATTCCATAAGTGGAAATTCAACAACTTATCCATTTCACCGATTGCAGCATCGATAAAAACATTATATGAAATGTTCAGCAAAGCATGACATGCAGTCTTAGATTTCTAATTTCTTAATCCTAAAACGAAAAATTTGGGGTGGCTTTTCATTATGGCCTCATGTTCGTGCATTCTTCTAAGCATGAAATGAACCAGAGGCATCATCTGTAAGAATTGCAAGCAAATCTTTCCAATTCTGGCATGGGAAGTGAGTATTCTTAGTAAACACCTTGCTCTGTGCAACGTTTAAAACCATTTAGTGATGGGAGATTTGAATTTCTTGTTAGAGTGCGGAAAATCTAAGCGGTGAGTGTCATCTGAATGAGGGATTTGTAGAGCGTCGTTCGTAACACGCCTATGCGCAATGCTTGAAATGAATAGGCGGGGCAGACTAGTGCCAAAATATATTGCGGCAAAAGCAGAGAGTAAACGTGGCAAAGTAATGATGTGATATTGATTTTCTATCCGTGTCGAGGAGCATTGATTGCCGACCAGCATGAAGCGCAGACAGAAGTAACTAAATAAAGTTGCACTTAATCAAGTTGTTTAATAAATTTGACTAAATCAAATGTCAACGGTGGCCGTGTGCACCCGAACGCGCGTTTTGAATGAAGGGCAGCTAATAGCTATAGTCTACATAATGGTATATTTCGCAGTGAAATGTGTAGCCAAAACAACAAGAATAGCATATTTTGAACAAAATCTTAAGCCAAAATTTCACCCGTTCACGTGCGTTATGCTGCTCACACCTGTGCTAAAGCTATACTTTTTGAAAACTTGTCTTAAAACTGTCTAGGAGGTTTGAAATAATTTTAAGTTGCTAGCAGCTGAAGGTTATCGATGTGCGGTTCTGCAAAGATATATGGTAAGCAAAAAAGTTAGAGCGAGATCTTTCCACTTGATGCAATTTGACCAAGTAGCAAGTGTTGATTTGAAGTAAATTTGCAATAAACCAATGTCAAAAACGGGAGCACTACGGTGTAAAATGAACATTTAAGAAGGCAAGCTATTATAGCACCCTAATCTTACGTTCTACACACTGGAGAAAAGAGGGGCGAGAGAGAAGTGCTTTCATTCATAGCCTTAGACCTACACGTCCTCCTAGGTCCTTCCATTTCAGATGTCAGTTGTCGCTCATTTAAATTTAAGCAATCAAAAATCGCGCACACACACGGAAAGCAGCCTGACTCACGTTTGAGTGCCTACTTCTTGATCCCACACCTTCTTTTTTATGGCTGGCAACTTTCTTTACTTGTTACTCAGCCCAGTCCTTATCATACATGCAATAGATGGCATAGTCGTCTGACGGAAGAGCAGTATCTTAGGTCTTATCATTTTCGATCCAGCAGAGACTCAAACTTCTCTCCAGCTCAACTTTGCTTGCGCATAAGGTCGTCAGAATCTATGAATTATTTTAAGACTGCTTCAAAACTTGTTGAAGCCTGGCCACATAAACTCAGAACGACAGTTATTGTAGCAGCAAAACTTGTGAACTGTCAATTTTTTAAGACCGTAATTTTGATCTGATATTAAATTGATCACATCCTGGCGTATCATGTTTCGCGAAGTACATTCCCTATTTATGGCCTTGACGAATAGCTCTAGGTAGAGACTATTTTACAGAATTGTATTTAGGTAATGCAGGAAATAATGCAATTAGCTTGCCTCCTAATCAACTGGAAATATCAAGGCAGGCTGATTAGTGAGCACTCTCTACCATCAGTTTTTCAACCACCGCGACACAGGTGGATTCATTTTTGGCTGTTAGCTGACTATAGCGTGGTCCAAAAAGGCCTGCTATGAAACACGCTTGCATGAGTGCGTGAACCGCCTTAGTTCTAAGCTAATCTCAGCTGACACTTGCTTTATCCATTTGAGCAGGATTACCTTACAGGTGCTCACACCAGCACTGATATGACCAACAAACTCCACGCACCCTAGTCACTCTTCTGCAGCATAATGGAAGTGAGAGCAGACTTTATTTTGTGCAACGTACTCGCGAATTTAAAATGGCCAGAGTATTGAGGCAATCATTTTGCGACTGCACGAAACTAAATGCAATCCGGTTGCGTCTCAAAGAGTATCAACTCGTTAATACATTTAACTTAAGTTTGATCTTACTCTATTCCCCTAGGGGTTTGAGTCTTAATAAATGTCCTTACTTGATCAGCGTTTCATTTTCGAAATCATTCACGTCGTCGGCAGAAGAGAAAGCGCTGAGGAACAATTGCCAAAGCCAAGGCACGTTGGATTATGCGATACTATAGGCCAATTTAACACTGCTACTTGGCGGTGGTAGCCTAGGTTTACAATGATTCTAAAAATACGAAAAAAAAGACGGTCTCGAAACCATCACTTGATTAATTACAATGCGTTGTTGCTGTCCGATGTGTTGCGGAGCTTCCTTCACTCCTTTGAATGTTAATGCCTCGCACCCCTCTCAATTTTGAAAATAGGTGTTTTTACCTTTTCTTCGAAAGGTGAGGAAAGTCTGTACAACAAATAGGCAAAGACGAAGACTATTATAAATTTCGACGGTAACTACAAGGACTCTTTCTTATTTCGCTCTATAATATAAAAAATGCTCAATGGAACCATCAGTTTTTTGCAAACTACTTCTTCACTACTACTGGATAGCCTTGTAACATCTGCAAAGCTGAGCTCGTAGACGTAGGCATGTTGTTAGCATTTGAGTGTTTATTATTATTATCGCTAACTACTATTATTAGTATTACCTTTTTATTGAACTGGGACGCACGTATCATATTGTAATCGTCTTCCTGCAACGTTTTTCGCCTCCTTTTTCATGATTCCCCCTACTTCTTTGGCTGTCAAACAGCCTTTGTCTTGATTAGTCAATTCACCTTATTCACAACTACTGCAACGAACGAGCAGAAAGAACAGCGAGATCCAAGTTCTATTGGTGGATAGGTTGTTTCGGCTACAATACTGTTTTTACATTCCTGCGCATAGATGCCCTGTTTTACTAGATTTGGCAGCTGGCAATTTAAATGATGTTGCTTCTGTTCAATTAATTGAAAGGATGGAACTTAAACTCTTGCAACGGTTGTTAGCTAGTAGCACACGTTGCTTATAAATCGGCAAATGCAATGAATGGGAGAGCCGATGTCGATAAGGCAAAACATTGGAATCAATATTGTGTAAAATCGTGCTATCAAAATTGCGCTCCCACTTGCATATCAGCTGCATTTAAAACTTCAAATGAGCTTAAAATTGGATAACGCGACGAAAGTCTTCGTAACGGGGAGCAATGCAAAGGGCAACGTTAGCAATCACACCACAGAGGAAGCCAAAGTTTCCCACATCATCAAAGTTTTGCTACCTGGTTACGAGTCGATTCCATGAGAAGTGATAATTTTAGAATATTAGGGGGTTCTCTCGTATTAGCTTGTTCTATGCACCTAAATCCTACTTAACCTCACACTGCTCGCCTCAATTCTTCCACCTTATTACTTATAAATTCAGGTAGATTGGGATAAATGTTTGAAGGTAAATGGGGCAAGGTTTGCGTAGATAATCATGGCACACACTTTTTGCTTTTATGCATAATTTGGTCTCCATTTGAGATTTTTTATTGCATTCTTGAGTAGCATATCCCACATCCATCCTTCCGTAAATAGCAATTATGCCCATAAACATGTCGCAGCAAAAAAACGCTTGTCTCGCATAGCAACTTACAGTGGTAGTATGAACACAGAGTTAATAATAAGGGACACCCCAAATTGTTTTATCGAGGTTCTGGGCTCTTCACGTACTCTTAGGTGGAACGTGTGCATGGCGTCACAATTCTTGTCTCAGGGGGCAGGAGAAAACCAACATCTAGCAAACTTGACATATTTCAGTCTACCTCATTTCTTGTTCGCTACTACATTTCACAAATATTCAGCAAGTAAACTGCAGTGTTCCTTAGAGAAAGAGACTTAATGAACAATCTACATTTGCGTGGTGACAAGAACGTGCATGCGGAGAATCCAAAATAGAATTTGTACGAACATTTGCTTTAAACAGCATCAATTTTCCAATTTTTTTCTTTTTTGCAGGGCCTCGGGATATTTACCATTACGAATGAAATTCAACAGACTTGGTATGGTTCAGTCTACTTTGTTGTTTGCTCAACAATACAATTCTTTAGCGTTTACCGAATGCACGTTAACATCACATGCTGAATGCAATTGCCCGTGACGCAGATTTTAAAAAAAATTTGCATCTGCATAGTGAAGAGGATTTACCTGAGGCAATCCGTCCCCAACAATGGCTTGCAAGGACGTCAGATATTTAGCTTTGTCATTAAATTTCTACTTCGCATGCGTTTCAGGACAGTGCTGCTGCTAAATTGCACCCTCGACCCTGGAGGAATGCAAGTTTAGCGTGCTCGTGACATTGGGCTTTAGTCTGTTCAAGTGATCTCTCGTGTAGGTCTGCCTAATCCGGTTGCCTGAACGAAAGCTGCTACAATTGCAGCAAGTATATCGGACACCTGGTTGCGCTGCAATGAATGGCCTTTGATTCTGATGCAAATAATGGCCATGCATAATTAACAATTGAAATGCGTTGTAAAATTCCCCCTATCACACTTTGCCTGCACACAAAAGTCACTTTTTGCCAAAAATAAGAGCTTTCATTTTCGTGATTCTACACTGAAAAAACGGAAGTCTGATTTATATTCCGTGGAGGAGACTCACTTCCTTCATACGATCAGCGTGCGCACACCCACACGAGGGATCGCCATCATACGGTCGCATCTAAGACGAACGTATTGCAAAAGTGTTTCGTTTGCGAATGCAAACCAAACACTTGTTTCTGCTAACTAAATTCTGCTCATGTTGTTGTTTGTCATGGTTATCTAAAGAGATGCATGAGATATGGCAGTCACCGCATAGAGCATGGCAACGTTGACGTAGCATGTTAGACGAAGACGTTTAAATAAAAATACTATGGTAGGCTTGTGTAAAAATGCGTGCTATAACATTCCAAATTAAGCTCCACAAACATATTTTACTAATGTTACCAGGCTTTAGCTCGCATTCCACCAACGTCCATAGCAGTTATAAGGCTTTAATTGGGATTATTAGCCACAAATAAAAGACCAACGCAGATTTTCAAGAAATTTGCCACTTAAAGGCGTAAATGCACTTTTTTGGCGGAAAGGTAGGCATCGCTACACCAACATTTAGTAATGTTCTTAACCTCTATCTCGTGTTGTACTATATTATCATACGGTAAAATGCGTTCGTAAACACACCGTGATGACGGAATTGTCAAAATTTGTACTTAAGTAGGCATAAATAGGACCGGGCGACTAATGCTAAAGCATAGGTCAATTGCGCATGGCCGTTCACTTCCCATTACTCCCTGTAATGCCATTTATCTTTCCAATTCAACCTGTCTACGATCAAATGAGAAAGAGCTGACTTCAGTCTTTCATAGATAACTGGATTTGGGCATAAGGAGGCGGTCTCTTCGCAGAATACAATTTGGTCGCAAGTTTTTTTGTCTCCGCAATGGAGGATCTTGTTGCATTCAGATTATTCCTCTAAAGGTGAAACGCGCTGTGTGGATAGATTTGTGCCATGACAAAAGCCATAATTCCCCGACAAAAAGAGTAATGTTAGATGGGAAGGGTAGAAAGCAGGCATCTATTTTCGCCATGCTACATCCTTAATGCTCTAAACTAATGGGATTTTTGTCTAAACATCACTCTATCAAAGAATAAGAAGTTGGGATTTGGGACCGTGGGGTACTGTGGCGTTAGCAAGGAGGGCCTGACTTCCCAGCTAAGTGTGAATGCGATTTGCAACTTAGCCATCAATACCACGAGGAGCACTAGCTTTCATCCAAACCAGCCAACATTGTCCTTACTGATGCAATGATGATTCTCTCCTTTTAGCGAATTTTGATGCGGCTGCTCAAATTAAAAGCAGAATTTGACGGTTACGTAAACTGATGTTATTTTAGGAGGAAAAATAAATCGACATGGGTTCTGTTTGAGAAAATGACCCTCTCGTCTCTTTACAAATTCTGTAGACTAAAAGATTATTATACATGTTGGAGAGGTGGCACATGGGAGTCTGATAATAACTACGTATTTTGCAGGCACAAGACCTCATTGAAGACCTATAATTTGACTAGCAAGCTGTAGAATAGCTTCCAAATTTCGAGGTGGCTTGGCGCTAGGCAATAATTTTTACTGACAAATACATTTTAAGACTTAAATTAATGCACTTAAAAGGCTTAGATTTATTCAAATGCGCTTCATATAGCATACGGGTCTCGTAGATAGCTTGTCTTGCCTTAAGTTAAAAACAAAAGTGCTTTAAGGAATATTTTTTGATTGCGCCTAAAAGGGACTTAGCCCTTTCATAACAAAACATGAAGACCGTAACTACCGCTTTTCGTTTAATATCTAAGCTCTCTTTTTTTCTAGACTGTGCTCTAAAAAATGGGCATTCTCAGTGGCTGTATGCAGTAAAAGTCTCCACTAATAGCTATTCCGTCATAGTGAGGCAAAACACTGAGTTTTCGGGAGGGATAAGCAGATCTAATCCACTAGGCAATCAGCACTAAAGCAAAAGGTTTGCAGCCTATGATCATTTCATCAACTTATCTACCAACCGGTCACTAGCGAAGCTCACTCAGTGGGTTCATTTGAAGTCAGAAATTCACTCAGTCTTATTCACACTTACATGATCTCGATTCATTGCATTTGCCATGGAGCGGGGATCAACGAGCGCTATTCTGTTGCAGCGGCTGTAATAACTCTCCGCTTAAGTAGCTAAAACTTTTTTTTCTATTCCGACATTCATCCATACAGTTATTGGAGAAGTACACAAGAAGCAGGGTGATAAAACAATTCAGCAAAATGGCCAAATTTTCCAGTGATATTCATGCCAGATAAAAAGATCGTCTTTGCATTTTTTCTTTTTAATGCAATCGACGTAGCAACTACTGCTGGAGAACGATTTGAAAAGTCGTCTTTTGATTGTCTGGTAAGCTTGAACCAACATAAATAAAAAGAGGCAACATTAGTAAATCAAGTCAAAAATGAGGGATGAAGGGGGTGTCCGTTGCGAAGTTTTTTCATTATGGTTTGACATTGCACACTGACAAATGGCGTTAGAAATGGAAATATTGCCAAAGCATTTCCTTCGAATCATGCTGGCCTTCATTTGCTTCTAGTGAAAAATAGCATTACTGACGCCACAGCCAGGATCCCACTTCTTTTGACATGGCGATTTAAACAGTCAAGTAACTTCTGATCGACGTGGATGAAACCGCCTTTGCTTAAAATTCTTTTCTTCAAAACGGACAGGGACTTTTGATTATTTCACAGACATTGAATATCGGTTTCATTGAGAAGTGGCAAAAAAGGTGTTGATCTATCCGCGCAAATGCGCTGATTTTAAGACTTTGCGTAGAATTCGCGCTATATCAAAACTTGAAGCGACAAATGCAGCATGTTCTGTTTAAGGCTTAGTTTGATGTAATCGTACACAGCAGTCACTGTCTCTCAACTGGCATGTTTATGGTCTTCCTTTTGACGTTTAAGCAATGCACACTTCTGTTCACTCAGGATGTTTGCATTCAAAAACAAGCTAGCCCATGACAATAAGCGCCTTTCATACTGCTTTTTTCTCTTTTTTTTACTTCCATTGAATCTTTTTATAAGCAATGGATGCAGGGATTTGGTATGTAGGTCCCAACTGGCACATCTGTTTAACCTAGCTTACTAAAGTTGATGCTAAAAAACGGCTATTTTGCACCCTTCAACCACAGATGTGGCCAAAGTTCGTAAGATTTTGATGAACAGGAGGTTGATTAAATGAATTTAAATCATCAGCTCCAGTGTTCATTAGACCTTCAGATAGACGTAATGCAGTATTGCAACCTTAATAGCGAAATGGCAAAAGGACGGGCTTTGGAGATGAGATAAGGCAATTTTTCTGCTCTCTACTCCCAATTTCTATATTTAAGTTAAAGACCGTCATCGGCATCGGCAGTGCCACGGAGAAACAGTTCACGGTCGGATGGCTTAGACTCTCCATTCTCGTTGTCAGCTATTTGCCAGGAACAGCTAGATGCGGTTGAGTATTTAAAGGTAAGGATAAATATTTATTTGCAGTCAATCTGGTGGCTATTTATTTGGTGCACCCCCACGATGGCTGCAGTTGAAGGCATTCCCTGTCTAAGTATGACTTCAGTACACCATACTGCAGGGTTATAATCACGAGCAAAGCTTCATGCCTTCAAGATCTTGTGGAATAGACGGGTAAGCTAGGCCTATTCGAATGGTGTGAGAAAAAACTTCAACTCATCGAGAACCTTCCTTGATTATTACTATTTAAAATAAGCGGTCTACGGAACCGTATCGCATTCCAAGCAGTGGATGATGATACCTACCTCCGTAGTTGAAAAGACCTTGCACAAGCTACCAATGCATCTGTTATATTTAGCGACACGATTACACCAGTTTTAGTCATTAGGAAGCACGTCATGATGAACATATTTAGTCATTTTGACGACCAAGAAGTAGGAGGACTAATGTAATAGTCTAGTGCTTCTCTTAGTCGGTGGAATTGCTAACTCAGCATCATATCATTCCCGTCTGAATGGCATTAGGAATGAGAAGTTGTAATCATTCTAATGCCTAAAAACTTCGTGTCGCACATCAAGTCTGTTCTTACTGCTAATTGTTACAGGGCAGAAATGCCGAATACAGAGCATTTAGTAAATACAGAGCATTTAGTAAGACATGTATTCATTTCCGGTAAAACGATTTCTCAGGGACCCATAATAGGCAGATTAGTACTTCTTTTCACTCTATGCCTATGCCTTTGAGATCAGCAAAACGCAATCTTCTCATAAGTGGTTAAAAGTAGCAGGGTATCGGTTCAAGCACACTAAAGTAAAGGCATCCTAAATGCTCAGCACATTAAAAAGTCCTCACTGACGGGCAACTTCTTGCCTACACAGGACTGAATAAGTTCAAAGCATGCAACAAAATAACGAAGAGAAAAGTGAGGTGTAGTAAACCCTACCATATGTCGACATTAGCCAAATACGCGACTATTGCTCCTCTAAGTTTTACTTACTCGCAAACCTGAGGACAAATCCAGGTGGTACCTTCGGCCTAATATTTGGCTTGCTCTAAGCCCTGTAGCAGAATCTCTCGTAGCTTGCCTTCCCCGTTGCCAAACTGGCCTTTCACGAATGTCCAATATGCTCTGCCTTGTTCAAGACCGCCACCTTATGCCGAGTGCACATGTTTTGCGACCACCGCCGTAAGCGCCTTTTAATTTAGAGATGGACTTCCACATCCACACACATGCCCAGCCAAATAATTAACTGCACATTTATGTACGTATGTCTCTGCGCGTAGATACGCATGTTTATGTGCAGGTGTTCGGCGCTTCGTTAGTAGCTCTGCTCTCGTTTTAACCCAAGCGAAAATCATAATTGGTCAAATAGGGCGAGTCTCGGTTTATGTCGGTCAGTACGATTTGCTCACCTCAAGTACACTTGCTTGACATGTTATAGTTGAAATGTACACGCATTGTCCAACTTGCCCAGCATTTCGCAGAACCACAGGACTACTGTTATACCATCAAAAAGGTAGGGACGTTTACAAAACTTAGTAATCATGCCTTATGCTCTCACATCTACTACCTATAACACAAATACTTTGTCTTAAACGTTGAAAATAGGTTCGAATCATAGTGTGTGCTGTCTTTGCTATGAACCGTTCGAAAACTTTGATTCGCTCCTCCGTCATTTCATTGGAACACACATTTGTAAGCACATTCCCTTAACTCTCGCTTAAATGTGATTTTCGCTCATATTTTTCGCAATAGCCTTGTATTGCATAAAAATGCCTCAAATTTATGCTTTATTGTGCCCTACTGCAGACCAAATAATTGAGGATTCAGAAATACGCCTCTACTGCACGGAGTGTTACGCTGAACATCCGACTTGGGAGGCGTTGCTGGAACACAAGCGTTCAAATCACTTACGTGGGTATTGCTGATCGATTAGATTTGTCCTACAATCGCTGTTTGCATCCTGCTTTGGTTTTTTTTTGTTTTGCAGTCATATGGTGCGGGCTGTTTGGCTAGAATATGCTGAAATCCTTTTGCTTCAATGAGAGCTGTAAGTTTCTGATGAGTTTATGCTAGCTTAGTCTATCGATAAATGGAACCGAAAGAGCACTTACTGTGTAGAGACTTCAATTGCGCTGCTAATTAGGACAATTACGCAAGCAGCAATTGTAAAAGCTCTGTATAAAACTAACTGAGCGCTGCTCGTTTGATACGCTGAGGCAAACATCGTTTCGCGGGACAGTGCACTACGTTAGGTCATCTCGGTATTTCGAGCATTCCAGACAGCGACACAGTTAAGTCAAAGGAGTAACAGTTAAATTACTAGCTTTTAAGGGGAATAGTGCGTTTAAATAGTAATGCAATAATAAGCGTATGCTCATTTTCATACGTTTCAGTGCTATCCGATGGGTTGCCGAATTCACATTTCATGAACCCACACGCAGCTATGTGTCTTGCAAGCAGATGAAGGCTCAATATTAGACATGTTTTGCACGTCTTGTTGATTTCTATCCCGTGTTCCCTCAGAGCATAAGGAAAGTGAGGTAAAAATACTGCATAATGCAGAACAAAGCAGTGCCGCAAATAAGGATGTAGCTGTGGAAGATGCTATGAGCTTTGAAGCAGAGATAGCATACTAAAAGGAGTTGCCGTTTTTGTGGCCGCATTGAGAGAGGGGGTCAAGACTTTTCACTTACTTGCAAATAAGGGGAAAATTCGGTGCATATTTTACACGAATACCAATGAAGACTCAAAATTAACCATGTTGATCGGCTCATGACTGACGTCTGGCGCATTCGTTGTCAGTTTGTTTGCTGTCGCCTTCACTTCTAAATTGTGTTTTAAGGAGGTGGATTGACTGATAAGTCTATCCCGCACTAATTGAGTCATTAAATTCACAGCAGTATGCTTTTTTTAGACTTTCGAAAATTGAGCTGCCAGCGAATCGAATCCCATAAATTTAAGCAAATCACAAACAGTCACAAGTCGTTCTGATGTGTGAATATTATTAGTGCAGATGCGCCTCGTAATGTGGTGTGCAAAACGAGATTTGAGATCTCTTCCACTTGCACCAACTCAGCTCTTCTTTAAGCACTGCGCTGACCTTACTAGTTCCAACGTTGTTGATCTGAACCCATTTGTAAGCGTTTCGGACCCAGGTACTGTGTATTACAAGATTACGATAATATCTCCGTAGTGACCTTTGCAAAATGAGATGAACTGTCCGACTGACCCTATATTATTGCACTTACCAGAGCAGCAACAAAACAAAACTCATATAAAATTATTCAGAATCGAACTCTTTGGACCTTTTACGCTATTTCTTATAACCTTAGTGATGTGAACCATAGTATTCCTTCCTTCACATCATAATGATTATTGACTGTGTAGTATCTAGAGAAATGTTTAACAATCTGAATGCGATTAAAAAGAATAATAAACCTGCAAAGCTAGTTGGGGTGGATAGTGCACCCGAGGTAGAACATCACCCAAATTAGACTTCGGTCGTATTTAGTGCATCTTGCATGCGCACTGGTCGGTAGAGGATGGTCGTGCATTTATGGAGGAGACTAGATTAAAGCACTACCTTCGTTTGAGTGAGGTTCCATTGGCTAGTAATCTCATAGGCACAATTGATTACAGCTTTTCTACGTTTCTCAAATACAGATCGAAACAGACAGAATACGTGTTTCTTGCTCACTATAAGCAGACCACAGACCTAGACAGTGAGTCCTCTATGGAAGCCAAAGGTGTCATCATACTTTACTGCAACGATACATAACTTGTGATGTTTGACAACCGAAATCCGCTCACTCGCCTTTATGTGTGGATGTATGCTGGTACAAATAGAAAGCTAATGGAATTCAGTTAAAATGCGGTAGTCAATCAGCCGATTTATTTGCTTTCCTTGCTTTTTAAAGGCGTGAAGTCAAAAAATAGGGGTTTCCACAGAAAATTTTGCAGCTTGGCCAAGATCGTCTTACAATTATGGGTTCCGCTAAGTATTTTGCTGATCTACAGGAGAAATGCTTTATGCAAGTGGTAGACGAGTATTGTTAACCACGGCTTGCTGCTTTTAGCTATTATTACCATCCTTCTTTTTCACTGGCTTTTTGATCTCGCTGATATTGCTACATTGTTTATGTTAGGTGGCCGTAAATGTCGCTACTGTTCGTATTTTGGTGGTTAGCTGCAAAGTCTAAGGGGTGAGTCGCGGTGCATCTGCGTCGTTTATGCCCACTATACGCAAATAAAATATTTTTTTATTCCTGTCTCCAGGTCTTCAACATTCTGTTCTTCCTGTGAGACAAATTCTATGCCGATGCACCAGACAAAAACATGCATAGCTCACTTTTCAGATTTCTTCTAGTGTGTGAATCATATGGTATGTCGTGAATGATTCTGCGTTTTCCTAAAGGCAAACCACTACACTAATAAGGGTTATCTCCTAAATTTCGCTACCAAATTCATGCACTTTCTCTATCTGTCCAATTTTCAACAATTTGCACAAAATTATTATAGCGGATTCTGTTTGCATGGTTACAAGGTTCGGGCGAGAAACATTCAGTGAACGCAAATCTTGTGAAGAAGCGGACGACATCTTATTTGTAACAGAAGTAAACTTCCAGACTCTACGCCATCACTACTAAATCCTTTTCGTAATTTATCAAAATATATGCCATCACCCAATCTGTCCACTCGTCTCATAGAAATGGACGTTCATACTTGTAATTCCATCACTTTCCACTGTGAATATCATCATACTCAGCGCGCTGAAGAAGGGCAAATGGGCTTCTGATTGACATTGAATTTATCAGTCGTCCAAGTTAGTTGGCCTAATTTCTCCACCTCACTGAATTCAAATTTGACTTTTATGCAGAATAAGCTTTGCACCGACAAGGTGCTTTTACAAATAAATTGCTAAGCTTACCCGTTGCAGAAAAGTTTTGATTTTTCTAGTAAGAGACAAACCTCTAAATCATATTTTACCGGGTACGAATTTGCGATCCAAAGCCATTTGAACGAATTGTCCTACCTATGATGATGCGTCTGAACAAAGTGGAGGTTGACGAGATCTACTACCAAGCACATATGCAATCTTGACAAATGTTTACCGTTTAATGTGTTTTTTCTTTTTAAAATCATGCTGAATAGAGTGGGACTCGATGTATCCTAATACGTGAATTTATCGACCATAATTATCTCAAGCGTGGCATATTGATACTTTTTTCTGATCCGAGAAAACTTAATTAATCAACCGCCTTAAGTAATAATTTCTCAGTGTTCGTAAACATTTGAAATTGTGTTGTAACATAGTCCTTATACGATCAATAACTTATTATAGTTAGCAGCGATTATTGATTCGAATGGAGACCAGATAATTTGCTGCTACATGCAGCTGTTGATGAACTTTGTAAAAGAATCATGGAAGCAGTCGGAATGGCCCGTGCCTTTAACAGCTACTCGGCACTGTTGGTTTTCAAATCCGAGCCCTGTTGGGGCCCTTCATGGCGATTATAACGCACTCCCCAACAGATATCAGACCCCGTACCGCTGACGATTTTTGTAGTGAAATCTTTTTCTGCCGAAACTGCTCCAACCAGTAGCTGCCGTGGTCAAAGTCTTCCTTCAGCATATCCCGTAAGCGCGTCCGTTGACGATATCAATCAATGCATCCGATGATCGCCTAAAGGGAATGTCTGACGAAAATAAGCACAAGATAGGAGTGGATCACTAAAGTCTAAAACGCCTCTTAAGGTCATGAATGCGGGCAGCAGATGAGATGAGAATGCACTCATCACTTCCACTATTTTAGAATTTTACAACAGCTGCACAGATTCAGCCTCTTCAACAGCAAAATGACAATACTTGTCAGCCGATTTCGGCCGTCCCATCCGAAATCTATCTAACCACATCCTCATTGCCATGTGCAGCAGCTCCGCCCTCGGTGAGGCATGTTCCTGCTGCAACTATAAGCGGCAATGCTAGGTAATCTACCAGCAACGAAACGGTGAGAATTAGCTCCATGGTGATGCAGCCCACTGCACTTCTATATATACCGCTACCTCCCAAAGCCTTTCATTTGGATTCCGCTGCGCAAGTCTCGACATTTATGATAACTCTTCGCAACTTCTACTGCAGCAGCAGCCAAAACAGGCCCCTGATAACAAAGATGAGTGTTCAAAATTCCACCCGAATGGGATTACGCTACCTGCGGTACCAGGCCTTGCACCTAATGGTGCAGATAAGAAGTCATTTGTCAGCCCTGGCTGTAGAAACATTGCCTTTTCGGTCATCACCTTCATGTAATGTTTAAATTAATTAACGTCCCACGCTTGGTTACTCTTAGTTTGAATCGAATAATTTTATGCCTTTTTCACTTGCCCTTTTAAAGTAAGTTGCTGACACATTTGGCCCATTTTGACCTCACCAGCAGCGGAAAATCATGGCTTTGCCCAAGTTTTAGCCTGCCTTTGCCAACGATCGTGAGCCAGTGATAAGAAGCCCTAGAATATCCAACCTGTATATCAACCGCATCCCGCAAAATTACGATGTAGCGGACCTAGTTAATCTGTCTTCGCCGTTTGGATGAGTAACAAGTGCGAAAATGTGAGTGCGCAGTGCGGCAAATCAAAGCAAATGCTTCAGTACGTACAGATATCAGGTTAACTGCCCTTAGCATTTTCACGTTCTCTATTGATTGCAGTGCATTATTTTATTGGTTTCGTAAACTACGGCAACTCTATGTGTGCGCGAAACGCGACACGTGCAACGAATGGGTATGTTGTGGGAAGGCGAAGAATACGACTTAGGCTGAAGCACTTTAAAGGCATACATTTTGCAAGCTCTAGGCCTTCACAACTATCGTAACTCTTGTCAGTGTAATTTAGACTTTCTTACTTAGAAGTTTGTAAAAAATGATGCATCTCATTATCAGACGTTGCCAAGCTGACTGCTGATTGATTTCATAAGTAAATTCCTTAATACTTGCCAGTCTTGCAATGTGGTTTTTAAGCTTTTTGATAATTAATGAGTTGTGCAATTAGCACTATTGTTAGGATTAGAAACAAATTAAAGATTATGAGCATTCCAGCCAGATGTTCTGGATGTCAACTGCAAGCGTTTGCATAGGCGTCATCTGAGCGTGCGCAATTTCACCCCTTGCCACTATTATGCACCGTTTTGCATGCTTATGTCTTTTTGTACCGCTATCAGTTTGGGTGACATTTATCAATTGTGCTTCAATATCCTCTTCTGTCTTCGTGCATGCAACGCAGCTCCCCTACACAAATTTTGGACATTCATTCAAGTGCAATTTGGTTAATGAAATAATGATGATGTCTCAGCCTCACAGATTCGATGCCCTATGAGGACAACCTTGCCCCTGCTTAAGTCACATTGCCTTCTGGTAACTGAATTACTGCCAGTAATATATGCGTGCGAATGTGACCTTCCACTTGAAAAGCAGTCAGCTCATGCCAAACATGTGACTGGGCGAACATCATTAACACGCTCACCACAATTCTGAAGTTAAAGACATTCTTTCTTTGCACTTTTCACATTTGAAAGGCACACAAAAAGTTGCAATTGCGCTGACGCATAATTTAAAAACACTAATTGTTTGTCCATCATTCCTCTATTTTCCACGCTGGAAAGAAGGTGCTCAGAAATGCTCCGGCAAGATTTGACACCTTAACTACAATAACGGGCTTACAACCCATCGTTCTGAAAGACGCATTTGCCATAAATAGCACCGTATTTGAACTAAACCACATTTCAGGACTGAACATACATTTGTACATGGAAAAATTGCGATGTGATGTAACATTATATGCAATGTAATGCAATGGGGTAGGTGGGTGATATCCAAACTTGCCGTAGATGCCTTCCGAAGCAGACACGCCAGTCGGCAACGGCGGGCGATGAGGAGGAGTAATCAGCGATCGGGATTTTAAGACTTAAGGCTCACGTTCAGCCCTCGAGGGACGTCAAGAGGTCGATTGTTTTGACCGTACACATAAAAGCAGAGTGAGCGGTGGCAGTTGTTCAGCTGCTTCCTTCGGTACTTCGTTTGGTCTCTTGCGCTGCCATTGCACCTTAGGGTCGCATAAAACAGCCTCTGCTGACCCGGCATAAGGCACATTGAATCCTGCGATAAATAATTGGATTTTTTTACTTTTCTCTTCCTGCATGATGTGTAAGCGTGGTACTAAGCGAGCTATCAACTGAATGGGCGTGTGCGTGGTTGGGTGAGTAGACGCAGTGAAATGGGGTGGGGGGAAGACGATGCAAGGGGTGTTGTACTGGAATCTGAACGTGGAATCTTGCAGCCAAGACGTGAAATCCTGATCGCTGGGCTATTGCAGCACTATCGTTTGCGTCATGAGTTATCATCGTTATCACCATCTTCCTATTTTTCAGCGCACTCTACTTTCTCCTATTACCTTCGCAATCTTCTTTTCTTTTTCATGCTCCTCGGCATGCACATTCGCTTACCATAGCGCAAGCCTACTCTTAAAGACCATGTTTCGAGGTGGTGCGTGAGGAAGTAGAATGGAAAATTATAAATCTGATCAGCTTGACTTAGCCCAGCTCGTTCCCCAACTTTTTCTTGGCACACCCCTTTCTTATAAAACTCGGTATTATATGGGTCCACTAGATGATTATGCAGATTACAAACTAATTGCTCATTTATCGGGCCAAAACACTTTCAGAGGAGTTATGTGTTGACTGATGCACCTGTCTGCCCTGCATACGACGTGGCTGCCAGCCGACTCCAGTCAAAGACGCAGCCAAGTTGGTCCCATTCCAATGACGCATTGTTGCAGCATTCGATGGGATCAACCATGGCGACGAATGCGAATTAAATAGTCCCGGCCTCTCCCGACAGAAAATTGAGGCATGACAGACTTTCCTCACTCGCTTTGACGATCCAAGTGACAGGTACCCTCATTCAGGTGGCAAGTCAGCTGCCATGTAAGTGATACGCATTTTCAGGACAGCAACCGCATAATCCTTCCCTTGTAACTCATTTTACGCCAAGAAACGCAGACTGCACTCTGGCGCTGAATGTAGTTTAAGTTTGTTACCTCCGTTAGTCCACCGATCTGCATATTACTTCGAGCATTCAAAGTAAACCTGAACAAGGAAATCGTTAAATCTACTTGCATTAAAAATAATACAGATAAAATTTAAAGCTAAAACTCACATTTAATGAAAATTGGCTTTGTGTTTTAATGGTCTGGAGCATTTTGAGTAAAGCACAACTGCAAATACTATCGTTAACATGTATTAATATCAAATTAACTTTGCAGCCACCTTATCATGAGACGCGGATCTCTAGCACAATTCAACCAGTAAGATAATAAACATTTTCCGTTTCATGTGAGAAATTATTTGAGGAGACTGAGTACCTAAGAGCAGGGAAGTAGAAGGAGATGAATTAACTTTAGTCAACAAAATCTTATCATTTGTGTTAAAAACTAAATTCATAAGAGAGAACATAATTTGAAGAATGACATGAAGAGGCAAGCATTCCCAGTGAACTGGAATCACATGCCTGTGTGGTTCAAAGTTTGACCAAACACTCATCTACGGCTCCTATGCGTTCTAATAACATTTTAGCAACTAAGCAAGCAGTGCTATCTTATCCTTAAAGGATATATCCACAGACTCAAGTAAAACCGGCAGCCATGCGTTCAAAATTAGATGCGAATTTTATACTCAATGCTGCTTTTCAAGCTGGTCAGTGTTATTTGTAAAGTTGGGCTTCTACTACGTCAACAAGAAGTCGAAGGTAAAATGCGAAGCTTCATAATGCGCAGGAAGGGTTGCGGCATAAAAATAGGGTTGTGCGCCATCATCACGTGACTGCGGTAAAAGTAGCAGAGAGCATAGAATAGGTAGCGATTGGGGCGATTTTCATCATGTGACTGCAGATAAAGTGGCCAGAGCACAGAGTGTTGGTTAGTGCCGATTTTAATGACGTGCCTGCAGTTGATGTCCGAGAGCATAGAATTTGCAGTTAGTATGTTGATTTATATTATGTGACTGTAGTTGAATTGGCGAGAGCAGAGAAGTTGTCGTTAGTTCATCAATTTTCCTCATATTCTTGCATGATGCAAGGTGCATGACAATACACATCAGACTAATTCTCTTTTCTTGGCACTCCAACTGCAGTCGCATATTGGCGATTCATACACCAGAGTTAAAATCGCATTTCCTGTTCCCTCAACTGCATTCGCTTTGCGCCAGTCTGCACACCACGATCAAGTTCTCCTCCTACATCCCGATTCCTTGGTTCTAGTATCACCAAGTAATTGAGTGGCTATAACTTTAAATCGTGGTAGTAAGTGGAGGTATTTAATCATAACCATGTTTACAAGAGGCTCTTCTTTGTTCTGTAATAGATTATCTGCTCTAATTGCTGTGTGAATTTGATTTGCCATACTCCAAAAGTATTAGTTTTGTGGTGGCTCACCATATTTGGCAAAATACTTGTAGGAGACCTCTGGGAGGAAATACAGATACCTCGTAGCATGAAAGACAAGGAAGGGACTTTGCGCCTTGCCAAGTGTGCGATTATTTATTCGTGGCAAGGAGCGAAACCGGGAAGAACAAGTTCGAACGCAAGAGAAACACCGGAGAAATCGGACTCGTTTAGCAACCACCCAGGCGTACACCGATGCTTCTCCTATACGAGGCAAATGGTTGTAAAATTGTCGATTTCCTTAATGGCCTCTCTGATAGCACCTATAATGAGAAGATGAACACCATAACTAGGAGGAACACAACCCTGTTACTTCTTGCCGATGATTTATAGGATTGCCTGTTGCTTTCACTGATAGTTGAAAGTGGTGGAAACAGACGCTTAGAAGACGGCTGTCATGGAATCAAACGGGCTTTGTGATTTTCAAACAATGCCCTCCGGACTCTGGTAATGTTGCAGCCGACTTTCAACGCTTGATGCAGATAGCACTATTTGGTTTTTTCTAATGTACAACATACTCTGCTTCCATAACATCCAAGAGCACGGAGTCAATCTTGAATTAGCGTTGAATTGTCTGCGAGATGCAGGGTTGGACTTAAAACCAAGGAGGTGCCATTTTCTTTACCAAATCATCAACTTCTCATGGCAAATAGTCTCATTAACTTATATGTTAATCACCAGAATCCGTACAAAGCGCGTAAGCTTGGCCAGTTACCGCATTTACCCTGCTAAAGTCCTTGCTAGAATTGCTATCCTCCACATAAAGCAACCGCAAAGCGGGCGATGAGAGAACTTACAGTGGGAGGACGAGCATGACGAGGTGTATAATGAGCCAACGCAAAGAATCTACTCCGCACAGATCCATGCTTTACCTAACTTTGAGGCCAACGCACTACCCTTTGTAATGGGTACATACGCCAGTGACGTAGCCGTGGGTGATGTACCTCACCAAGGAGGTAAATAAGGAAGAAAGACGGTCTTCGCCTACACAAGTTTGATGCTTAGCTAAATAATTAAGGCAGAAATGGGCAATAGAACTCAGGCTTTCAATACCCCTACAAAATCCGTACCATTGATTAAATTAGGCGATCCACCCTTTTCAAAGAAAAAAGGCGGCTTGCGATGATTTGGTAAGTGTGCTACAATTTTGGCCTTGAGTGCTACATGCTCTTCGTTAAGCTCTTCAGTTCTTTTTAGGTGACAGTAGGATAAAGTTCACAGACGCAGAAGTATCAGGGAACATTTTGCTAAAAGTGCGGTGCTTAATGACAATTGCCAGATTAAAGAGTGGTGGTCCATGCCAAATTTCCTTAAAGAGCGGTTCTCTCTTAGTGAGGTGGTGGATCAGTCAGAATAACAAACGCTGGCTTTGCGTTCTATAACTGCAATCGCAACTCGTTCTTTGCTTTCCCAATTCCCTTAGTGCTGGCTTATCCTACCCAAATGTGCAGAGTAGTACGTTTCCCATCCTACCACCATGATTGCTCCCCCACCCTTCTCCAGTGGAAAGGATGGACCATTTTCAACCATTTCTAACTGTCTGCCATTTGAGAAGTTATGCTGGTGAGAAGCTGGTTTGGATGACACGAATCAATTCCTACCTGAAGGCGTCAGTCAACTATTTAGTCAGCAAGCTGGAAAAGAGCTGCTTCCTGCAACATCCAATTCTTAGCATTTAATTGCCTAGAGAGGTCGACAATAGAGAACTCAATGTCTGAGTGCAGGAACAATGCATGCTTGTCACCACCGGTCTCATATACGCTATCCTCTCCGCCTGTCAACAACTATCCATCTGCACGGCAGATTATCCACCTGCTCACGCGATCAATCGTTTGTTCTCCTGCTCACCACCACTTCTCCCCTCGACCACTGTGAATGTCAAAATACCGATCTGCCGCACGAGGGAGACTACTTGAGCGCATTAAAGGAACAAGGGTACGTCAGAAGCATGCTGATGGATTCTCACCTCCAGTACAGGCAACCGCACACCTGCAGCACGCACAGCCAAGCACTGGTTTGCTGTTTGACCCGAAATCTCCACCAACTACCCAGCACTACCTGCCTACACCGTGTCGTTGCCCTCACTAGTAGAACAAGCGAAGACAAATGTTATGTACGATGTGGCGTTAAAAGTGACCGTAAGCGCATTCACACAGCATCCGCCGCAATTTTCCTCCCTCTGTCCACCCTTCGACTATAACGTCTCCTGGGCATCAAGGCCTTGGAGAGGAGCATTCTCCTGGCATTTGAGGCATGGTCCATGTATGCGGTAGTGACGGCCTTGAGCTTCATGTGCCTAGTGTGAGTGATGGGGTCGCGATTAAGGGCCACTAAGAAAACTTTGAGCTCACTACTGATCTCGCCCCAAACGAGCTCATTTATTCTAAACACTAATCGGTAACTTGAAAAAGGGGTCAAAATGCGTGCAAAGATTGCTTTTGACAAAAAAATAAGTCTGACAGATTACTCCCATCAATGTTTGCATTCACAATGTGTTGATTGCGTTACTATCGACAGTCACCTGTGGTGTTTTATAAAGAACAAAAATACAAATCCCAAAAAGGCGACAACACTTAGTCGATAAATCACAGTGTAAATAAGGAAAGGAAATAGAATGGTGAGAAGTCCAAAAAACGCCTGCTCTTTAACGCTTTAACTGATATGATCCGTACTGAGCGCAGGTCGAGTATGAACTGCCAATGCGCAGAGAACGGACGAAGGATAAGGGAGTTATACTACGGTCAAGGGAACAGGAAAATAATGAAGGATAGGGAGAAAAGGGCTTGATCTGCTTCTCTGAAAACATGCAGTCTCTCCCATGTTCATTTCTTTTTGACAATATTTAACGCGGGGAATAAGAGCAGAGGAGCAATCCATCGGTCTCGAGTCTCTATTCGGTTGCTTTGAGAGAAGACGAGTACTTGAATCCAGAGAATCGACGCTTCCTTCAGCGCTACGTAATCTTCCTGGGACGAGGAGTCCCGTCAGACGAGATGGCAGTTCCCAGAGACCGTAAAAACATGCGGACGCCTAACCATCACTGACCAACGAGGCAGAGATTCGTAGTTTCATTAGCTTCGTTAAAGGCTAAGATCGCTAGCCCCTGCATAAAGTGACCGAAAAGCTGGCAAAACATTTTAAGCGGGAGGTCGAGCATCACAAAGCGTCAGAAGAACTAAAATAAAACTACTCCGCAGCGTTCCAAGCCTTACCAAACTTTGAGGCCTGCCACCTCGCACTTTCCCAAGGTGGCGAAAAATGAAGAGAACATGTCATCACCTACGCCAGTATCAGACTTGGCAACAGTATGAGACGGAAAAGTGCAACAGGCCGTGAATTGTTCGCCACCTCTGCAATGGTTAGGCACTTCACACTACCTGATAGAGAGACAGCTCATAATGAGAACAGATTTTCAAGCGCTGACTTGCTTAGAATCAGAGAAGTAGATGCGCCGTTCAGTTGCGCGATGGTTCGAGGAACTGCAGCAATAAAAATTTACAGCTTAGCACAGAAAAAAGAAAATTCGCAGGACAATGCGAACGTACTATACTGCAAAACACTCATGGCTACAATGAATGGTGATATAGTGAGTAGGCTTCTTTTGAGCAGGCCCAATATACATTGCTATAGAAATACGCAAAGTAACGATCCTGATACAGCCCTGACATACGATGAGTTTTCGACATCATCCCCTTAGGTCTATAGCTGACGAGACAAATTTGACTAGCAAGGCAGCAAGGGGAATGTAGCCAAAATGGTTATAATTCGCCCTAGTAGTCAAAAGTCGCCATGTCTACCAAGCCCTTAGTAGTCGCAGGTTCGTCATTGCAAACGGTTCCCAGAAAGTTGCTCGGGCAAATAGACCATGAAAGCAAAAGACGGTAGAGACCTCGAGCAAACAATACTTGTTACCCTTTCTTGTTAGCAAATTGCGGAGCTTCTGTCAAACCTACATCGCATGCAGCAGTTTTGAAAGGTCTTACCTCACAGCAATCGCGTCAAATTAAAATCAACTATTTTATGCTCGAATTCGCTGGAGAGCGCTTTGCTGATGGCAAAGTAATGGGCTAGTCAGTCCAATTCTCGCTTGCGTCGATCAATGCAACGCTGTCCTCGGGGCCGCCCTTTTAAATAACGTTCACGCTGCACTTACACCAGCGTACTTTATCGAGGCAAGGCGGCAAACTTCAAACAAAGCACATCAGTACTAGTAGACCTTCTTCTTTCCTTCCGTCTCCCTCACGTCACTGTGAAGCACAAAGATAAATAACGCCTGCTTACAAGAAGCCATCTCGAAGCACCTGTCATCGACCCAATCAGAAGAGGTTAATCACACAAATAACCATCGCACGCTTGCATACGCACTCCACCAACTTCTACCATTCATCTTGCCTCCCATCGTTTCCACCATCGTTCCACCTTAGTGCCTCACTCCCGCTTCGTTATCTACTCACCTACGTTCCACTTCTCAAACCTCACTTCCACCGCCTCCATTCCAATCTCTCTGTGACTTTCCAACCTTCCATTGCATAGTTTAAAAGACGTCAAAGGGCCAACGCAGATAGGAATTCTAGAACTTGGAAGTAATTTATGTCACCACCTTCTCCTTCTCTCCTGCTTCATCCTAAACTCCACTTCACTCAACTCATTTACGTGTGCTGTCGTTCTAGCATTGCCGTGAAGAACGCCTTCGAGTATATCGATTTTAAGAGACCTACATCCCTACATACTTCACTTTAGTACATGGCTGGAGAAACGGGTACACGAAAGTATTCAGGAGAATGTGGAAGGAAAGGGACAAGGAATAAGGGACAGTGCTACAGCACTGTGCAGAAACATCCGGTTATGACCCTTCTCCATCCTCCCCTCTACTTCTCTTCTGTGGGCGTCTAATCTTCGCCTCTAACACAACTATTCTTTCGAGTTAGTCGCCAATGGCTCTTTCCCCAAAAACAATAGAAATAGAAAGCTGGCGCAAAGTAGTCTGGAAAAGGCAGCGCATTTAATTCAAAGCACATTGGCATTGGTGGTCAGTCTTATCCTCCTTCGCCGACAATAAATGCGCCATAATGCATAGAAATCGGCCCAAGTATAAAAGACACGGAGGGAAGTGATGTCTGCTCCCACAAAAGCACCCACAAGGGGTGACGCCTAAGTTCAACACCGGACGGCGCTCAGAGATCACGCGACGACACGTGCCACTAGTCGATTTGCTCGTGTGGTTTCAAAATGGTCCATCGCACAACAGAGTTGGACATGATTGACTGCGTATTGTTTTGCATCCTGCTGCTAATCTTCCCTCGGGGATTCGCCTCTTTAATATAGTTTACCATCAATGCATCTCCTCTGCTTCGTTTTCCTTCCCATTAAATATTTTGTCATTTTTTGCTTCTGGCGCCTCTCTTCACCTACACATCACTCTCAATCGCCCATCCAGCCGTTCCGGAGAGGTCAAAAGACCAAAGCGGATATCAACAGTAGAAATCGGGGTAAGTTATGCAAATCGCTGCCCTCCTCTCTTCTTCTCTTGCATTAATTCATTTGCGTAAGTCATTTCAATATTATTAAATCTGGTACCCATTGTAATTTCATAAATAGGCAATCTATCTTTGGCATATTTGAGTATGCTGCTGAAAAAGTTAGGACTCCTGTCAATAGGTCAAGTACCTCAAGTGCTACTCAGTTAGATGGCTGGATGAGTGGGTAGGTGAATCAGTTTAGGTGTAGATGGGAGAAAGAGGGAAAAATATGCAGAATACTGCACCATGGCACTGTGCAGGGTCAGCTTTGCCCTTCTCTCAATCATTCCTTTGTCTCTTCCAGATGCGCATTCATGTGAATTAGCAATGCAAAAAGTAATTCTGCCAGGCAGAGGAGTAGAAACAGGCATCAAAAATGTGACGTTGCCTGACTAGTAATCCTTAGGGGTGAAACGCCGACTTCTCCAATCAACTCCTACCCCGCACCACGCTTACTTTGCGTTTCACTTCCATGCCCTTACATCCACTCAGTAAGTAGCACCAATGTGATACATGTTGAATAATAATAATAATAATAATAATAACTTGTTCAATATGTGTATTCTACAGTAGGAGCACTCCAGCACGGTGTGCAGGACCAGAATTAACTAGGTTGTACGTGGACAGAAGAGAGCGGCTTGAGTAAAGTAGAAAAGGAGAGGACAGTAAGGCTACCGCATTTGTCGTGTATTCCTTGCCCTGAGAGGCGTCTTATACGTTATCGTTTAAGTCAAACCTAACAGCACTCTAATTTGACCCGCTTAATCTATCCGATACAACTCCGTGCCGTGTAACTTGAGGTCTTCCCTTTCTTTCCTTCTTTCTTTCTCGCAGACACTAAGGATCAAGGTGCTCAGACTATAAGTAGGCCTGGCGAAGTCTCTGGGGTGGAGGAATCGCAGCTCTCTTCCCTGCGTCTCTTTACCCATGCCCCACTGCAACGAGCCTTCGGTGAGTGCCTCCTTTGTCTCCCACTACGACGTTCTATATGCTTCCAAGTATTGCAACTTGCATTGTGCCCCACTCTTTGTGCTCTATGCATTCAATTCAACCGGGACAAGGAGTAAATTTTCCCTGCACATCACTTCCTTGTTTTTATTTTTCCAATTTAGTGGCACAAGATTATTTCGCCTCTCTGTCTCCCTTACGCTGCACTTGCCTTCCCTTCTCCAAACCGTGCCTCAATTTACCTGAGCCTCCTCCTCTGACCTCATTGTCTGCCAGCGCTCTCTTTGTAAGTCCCTACATCTCTCTACTTGTCTCACTCCATACTGTGGCATGATTCAATGCTGCCAAGATTCATAGCCTGCATCAGACTAGCATGGACCATGCTGCATCTAACTCAATCACGCTTTATCTATAACAACATCTCATTTTGGCATAGCCTAGCCTGCATTGCTATTCATTTCCCATTTCTATCTTCCTTTCTGCCGTTTAAGTTGATTCTACGCCACTTTGCCCCAATTTCGTGTCGTACTCCTAATCCTCCTCCACTTAGCCCCTCGTGAGCAAAGGTGAGCACGTTACTCCTACTTTTACTTCGTAATTTGTAGACTCGTCCAACTCTTATCTCATTATCCCACTGTCCAATTCTTTTCTTCTCTTTGGAGGATTCCTCTAACTGGCGCTCTATGCTAGCGAACAAAAATGTGAGCTTCCTTCCTCCGACAGACTACCTGCTCCTTTTCCTCCATGTATCTGTGCCTGACTGCCTGCCTGTTTGTAAGCCCCAGTTTGTGTGTGTCATCACCTACCTTTGTTCTCATCCTTTAAGAAAGCAGTCTCCATCGGTGTCCCACCAAAACAGGTAGGAACGCCTATGTGCGTGTGTATGTAAATGCGAAGACATTTATTTCACCCTCTCTTCCTAACTTGCCATTCTAGTCTACCAGGTCAAAAGTTCTATCCTGGGCGAAGTAAGGTCTCCTTTGGTTCTTTGTTGTATGGCTAGTTGGGTGCTTTATTAACTTCAACTTCACTTTCTGACAACATCTTATCACCCACTTACCTACCCACTCACCCACGCACCCGCAAACTCTATTACATTTACTCGCCTTTTCTTCCTGTGGCTTTTCTGCTTCCTCACTTATTTCAGATTAAAATGAACGGAGCTACATGGAATTGGCAGAAGAATTCTTACGAGGTTGAAAAGATTCATTGTCCGCATCTTCAACAAAACATGCTGTCACAATACACAAGTTATGAATTTCACGGCGGAGTAATTGACACCGACTCTTCAAACAAGAGAAGCGACACAGCTCAGCCATCACGAACCTCAGTGGCATTTCAAAGGGCACAACAATCGGCTATTACGTCCCGATTTTCTCTAACCGAACAAGGATCAATGCAAAACGGATTTAAAAGGAGAGACGCGTCAGTGCTGCGATAACACAGGCTGCTGCCCTACTACCAAGAGGTGCCCACATGCGGAATACTTCATTCCGTCACAACCTCTACAGAGAGCTTCTCATAACAAAGGTAGGAGGTGACTGGCTCAGCAGTTCTGCGTTTCGACATTAAAAAGTGTCAAGCAGATTTTAGAAGGACAGGTTTTGCCTTTACACTGGGGTGCCACGATGACAAGCATGGATAGGGACTACAATCGCACATGAATATAATGTTATTTAATGGGCAGTTGATAAGTCTTCTGGCCATCTTCGCTGTGGAGTACTAACTTTGGCCCAACTATGCGGATCATCAGTTCTTATGAAGGCGTGTCAACTCAACCTACCAACTTATTTGTGATGGTTACTAGTACCCTCCTAATAATTAGCAGTTAGTAATCACCTAATTCGAATGGCAACACTACTAGGATCAAATAGAGCTGCATAAAAGGCGATAGAAAATCACAACAGAGACCATGGTGATGACGCTCCACAGACAAACAATAGGCCACGAAGGTGTAAAAGGGACACCACGGCCCTACGTGTTCAAGGCTAGCTCGTGTTCAATGCAAGCGACATCCATCGACAAAGGTCACCAAATGACCGACTCATATGGCACGTTACAGAAAACCGATGAACTCTCTAAGCATGACTTTGCCCAAGCTCTTTTCAACGGCATTACCACAACTTATATGTTCCATTGTTTTTCATCAAAAACTTGTTTGCATATAATAAATGCAATTATCCGTCAAGAATGCCACTACGTACTACACTGCTCTAAGTCCACTTAATATGCTTATAGCACTTAATATCAGCTAATTATGGAAAATCAATAAGGAAATCATGTTTAAGAGGGGACATTAGGCCCCTCTGCATTAATCAGCGCATCAAATGTATGCAACGTTGGTAAGAAGAGTGTGAGCACTTACTGTACCTTCCAGCAGGCAACAGAGTCGCCAAGACCTCAGCTGCACTCACTGCCGAGAAAAGAGACGAAGGAAGAATCCACCTCGTGACGCCTGCAGTCCCATTAAAGGCACAGCACCGTAAGCGTTCGCCTTCACTGCAGTTCTTAGTCTCGTGCATGGAGTGCTAAATGAATCACACCATATTGAATTGGGCAGTAAGCTTTATGATGCAAGAGTGCAAAACCTGTTGGCGTACCAACGACTTTACAGCGAAGAAGGGGCATTTATCAGATTCTCTACAACTGAAAATTGGCGTGTAATAGCAACTTTTTCGGAAGCGAAGAAATTATGTTCATTTGCGGAAATCATTCTAACTCACCACCTGCTGTTGGAGGCATGCAAATTACCCAGAAATATATCAAACCGCCGCATAAAAAGGCCTAAATAACATCACTAATTAGAAACAAAGAATTCGTTTATTATTCTAGCATTTTCGGGCCTAAGTTATTTTGCATCTCTCCGCATCCACGCTTGGACGTTTCAGTTTCAGTTCAGCGACGCGCTAGAGACAAAAATGTGGGGCAGAGATTCACACTATACAATCGCTGCATTATCTGCTTACGGTCTCCTCGAATCTATTTTGTGGTTTTCTCAATGGTCATTGCAAAGCCATGGATATCACCTCTGTTCCATCTAAAATAGTCCGGCTGTTCTCAAGTGGCAAACCCACTAATTCGATATGCATGGTGACTGCTTTCTTGCACTTCTTCATTTTGTGCTTTCGTAATGGTTCGCAATTTGTTTCAAAAAACTAGTGCAGCTTCGAGGGAATCAGTAATAACAAACAAGGAAAGCAATGCAGTGCACTGATTTTGATTTAGAAAAACCAAGATAAAAAGAAATACCTTAAGGAGACTCCTGCATCATTATTGAATCCTAATTTTGTGGCCACGCATGCGACTCGCAATGCATGCCTAACGCTTAGCGTCCTCGAAGAAAATCTGGGGCCGGCAACGTATGCCATTGAGTTGGTTGTCCTTACTCCAAGGAGTCACTGCGAAATTTCTCAAGGCATTCAAATTCAACTAGACCCGGTGATGTGATATTACGCTCAATTTAGGATGCGTGTGACTTTCCTATCCAGAATGCCATTTAACCGAAAATGCTCTTCTTGAATGCGACTCAACTTGCGTCCTAATCAGAACTGTATCATTTGCTCCACCAATTAAAATTATGTGCGCCACTTTATTAACCACAACGAGAGGGATCTTAGAGCCAGAGTAATGACAATTTGCTTGAGATTCTTCGCAATGATTGTCTATAAATGGAAGACTGTAGCTAGAGACCCATCTTGATATGGCATGACAAGCATCGATTGCTGACACAGATATGCTAGATATAGGTCTTAATTAAGCAGCTGTGCTTCTATCGAACAAGGTGCTGTTACATCACATTATGTAGCGTTTGCGGCTCGAATGGTTATTAATTCGTGTCATTTTGGGTCAAACAAGATCATACGTTCATCACCATAGCGAAGTTTGCAATCGAGTTGCATGACATACGCAGCTGAGTCTGTACATGTTACCTCAGCAATGGTAGGTCTAAGAAACAATAGTCACCTTTGCTCATAAAAGACCTTATTATATCGTAGGCTGTTCATTTACGTTTAGGTCTAGTTGGTTTTGTGTAAGTACTTCCCTCTGTTTGTGTCGATTTTGACAAAACAAAGATTCACATCTGTGGGGTAATCTAGACAAGCGCCAGGTTAAGTCTAGAGCCAACTGAACTTTGCATCCCCTACTGCCTTTAGCAAATGATGACAAAGTGAAAGGACTATATGGCTGAATTTGCAATCGCTGATAAATCATTGCTATCACCGCATTTAGAGGGAAACAATGTTTACCCTGAATGTCTCAGAATAGATGCCTGATGGAAATACAACATCAACTAAAAGCATAAAATTTACCCCAAGGACTCTTAGGTGGGCCATAAATTGAAAGCTTGACAGTATCGCCTGTATTCGAATGAGGTATATTTAAAGCAATGACTTGGTGTGCTACCAGGACTCACAACTTAAAGCTGATGCCGTTGCTAATTTATCAGCAACGGACTGCATGTAAGGAAAGTGCAAAATTCATTGTTGGACGCATGCTTCAATGAGTCGATTGGAGCATAGAATTCATCCAGTCCAGATATTGTCCTGAAGATTACAAAGATCGTTCAAAGCAAGTCTACCGCATTTATTGAAAGTGAGGTTATAAAGAACATTTAGATGATGATAAGGGCAATTCATCGTGATGCGGAATTGATTGGAAAACATTGCGGGATGGGATAGGAGTCTTTTGGCAGTACTTTGCATCGAAGAGAGAAAAAACAGCGCCTGTGATGGGACATGGGCAGAACGCTAGTCGGAGTCCGAGAGGTAACGCAAATACGCAACATTGAATAACGAATACGTATCGCTCTTAAATGCACCTCGATAGACTCCCTATGCGAAATTTTTGTGCGATTAGCCGTATCCTGTGAACTTGGGTTAAGTAGAAAGGTAAATATTATTGGAATCAGAATAGGTGGGCCTTAAGAAAGGGATAAGAGAGAAGCTGCAAAATGCTTCGTGCGAAGGCTATTTTCAAAAAACAATATTAATTGACCAACCGTAAAAGCAAAGCTCTTAGAATGGGATAATGGAGATAAAATTAAAAAGTTGCTCAACCACTACGCTGATAATTTTGCATTATTAAGTAAATCGAAGCCCCAGGAACTCCATTATTGTCATAATTGAGGCTTACAAAGATTCCATTAAGAATTTATTGGCAGCTCAAAAGGCAACCATCAGCAGCATATTTAGCATCGGTTTTATTGATATCAAAAAGAAGGGTCATGAGTTCTCGCGATATGAAAGAATCACAAAAAAGCATCCACTTAAATTTCTTAAAAACCTCCTCAACCAGACTTATATTTGCAAAGCCTGATGGCTAACGGATCACTTGCCTATGTTAGCAATGAGTTGGCCTTATTCACCTCCCTTTTTGGCCCCACGCTTACAGTCTGGCACAAGTGTCAGACACTGGTGCCGGGAAGTGAAGGCTATCATTTATACCTTAAAGAAGTACTATCGAAAAAATGTGCGAAAAGCAACTGAGGCCCTCTCACAAATAATCTCATCAGCAATTTGGTGGACAAGGTCCTACGTAGTCTTAGAGACTAAAACGTTTCAATTTTAACCGAGTTACGCCTTTACTCTCTTTATGAAAAAAAAGGACAAAAGTAGAAGAGGAACCATTTTTTTAATTCGAGGCTGTAATTTTCCGGTTTTTGGAATGTGAACACTTTGAATGGCCTGTAGGCCATCACATGCGAAACAAATCATGATGGTGTTAATGTGGGGGCGTATTCGATGTACAAACGCTTTGAAGTGAACAGAGGGTAGAGGAAGTGACCAAAACAAGA
This sequence comes from Taenia hydatigena, assembly GCA_036345935.2. Lineage (NCBI taxonomy): Eukaryota > Metazoa > Platyhelminthes > Cestoda > Cyclophyllidea > Taeniidae > Taenia > Taenia hydatigena. The sequence continues at coordinate 302,851 of JADWOT020001477.1, read as the reverse complement.
ACTACCTAGTAGTCCTCAGGGCTTTGTCTTGTCTGGACCGTTCATGCATTCAGTTGATGCTTCTTTGTTGCGCCATTCTAACTTTTATCTATCATTGGGGTTAAGCATTCTTGACGCATTAATATAGACCAGTATATGGGAGCAGGAGCCGCAAGGCAAGCAATCTGTCATTCTGCTTAGCAGCATGAGGTCTTTTTGAATATAGGGCATCGGTTATTGAATGACGAACAATGGTAGGCAAATCTAATAAGTCACTTTTAAATGGCTTAATTTAATGTAGCACATTTGGACTGACGATGAGCTTACAGGAGCGTGGAATTCAGCATAACTCAATTCGCAAGACAGACAAAATCAAATCGCTTTATCAACGTTCAACCGAGCAAGCCCATTTGCCAAAAGAATGAGGTCAAGGCATTGGCGGTAATCAATGACGCGTCTATCCACCAGTTGGGATTAAACACGTCACAGCTGTTTTATTGGTTATCTAGCAACTTGTACTGCTATGTAGCAGTTGCGAGTCGTTCCACGTCTGTAGGTGTAAGCGCCTACAATTCTGATGATCAGACTGGTGCATTCGGAGTACAACAAAAAATGAGTTCGCAACCGGCTTACTCAGATAATTGCCTAACAGAAGAACTACCAATAGGTTAAAGACTGCATTCATTTTAACTTTCGTTCCCTTCCCCTTCATATTGCTCCATGTTGCTAATGCCACTGCTCTGGCCACCGCTTATTCTAAACACGGAGTAGCTGAGTCTCATTTCGTCCGTTTTTATTTGAATTCAGAAAGCAGTCAATTAAATCCATGTTTGCAGGTCCTTAAGCACTTCCAATTCTATTAGCAACGTCTTGACTCATGCGAATCGTACACCGAAAAGCTGATTTAAGAGGTATTCCTTGGCTATCATAACCTGTAGATTGTCAAGTAGGAGGCGCAACCACAAACAAAATCAAATTAGAAGGCTTGCTTTATAAATGATGCGCAGTAACTATATTAATGGCTAATAATCACGATTCTAAAGGGACAATTAACATCCAGATCACCATTGGGGCGTTCCAATTTATCCTGGCGATTGCTCACTAGTCACTAATTAGGCTGTTACAGCTAACGAATCCAGAAAATCAGCAATAGCCCAATTTAATGCAAATGCCTACTTAAGCGTTCGCTTGCATGTGCTGCGCGATAAACGCAAATGCTCAACTTTTGAACTCGTCTAAATAGTTAAAAGGCCAACAATATCAATCAACTGCGTGCAGATTGGCAAAAATCGCTTGACTACTTTCAGCAGAGCTACGATTTGTTCTGCCATTAAAAAGCCTAATTACTACGGCTGCTCTGATTTGATAGAGCCTGGAGAAATTCAGAGGGGATGAATCAGACTTCTCATAAGGAAGCCAATATTGGCGGCCCTCAAGGCATTTTCGCGCAGAAAGCCTTATACATATATAATAAGATGCGTTCTTAGCATGCAAATAATGCTGTTAATGACTCGTCGTCATTTTAGTAAAAATACATGCTGGTTTCTATAAATCGGCATAATTTCCTGTTTTCCATGCGCCAATGAAAGCCATACTGCGATCACAGCCACTCGGGACTGGATTAAGCTAGAGACTGGCGTAGTGTACTCGATACAATTTGCACTTAAAGGAACTGAAGCATGCTTGTTTGAAGCCGCCCTATATTCATGCAGTGAGGCGTAGCAGGTGTAGTGCTCCTTAAGCTTACCTATTCACTCATCTGCCTACCTGTCTCTCTCATCTGCGCTTAAATTATCCGATGACGCAGAATGACAAACAAACGTAAAACTATTAGCATTGGTTTACTCACACATGTATTAAACATTCTTTTAATTTATTTAAAAGGCAAAATGCATGCATAGTCCCCCTCATAAGCACACGCAACCAAGTCTGAATGCCTGGAAGTGAAAGGCCAAAATAGCTATTTTAAGAAGCTCTAACGACTTCTAAATGCTTTGGCATAGGGATTTCTACTAATCTTTGCGTCTAAAATGCGTTTATTGTGATAGACAGTTACGGCTATGAATTCTGTCTCTGGGATGATATGGGAATCAACATGCTCGAGGCCTGTTAAAGAACCTGTTTGCAATACTTTTGCATTCGACTGACACGCAGATGCTTCTTCAGGTGCCAAGTGGCGTGCTATATGGTAGCGCGGAATGTAGATCTGCATGCTGCGGGCAAATATCTAGGCGGGAATATAACAGGATTCAGAATGAACTTTGCAGCGATCAATTCACCAAGACATATAATAAAGCTTGCATTAGCAGTGAGATTGATTACCTGATTCTTAATTTTGGCGGCGCAGCCATTGCTGGTGATCTTGACTAACTTAAAATCCACGCCACAAGCCATCAATCTCGAACCTTTCTCGCATGGGTTGCGTGACACGTAGATGTGAGAAGCTAAATGAAACACAAAGACGTCCATTGGGGCCATACTTGCAAGGAAGGGGTTTGTGCAGCTATTTACAAAGAAGAGTCTTCTACACTTCAATACGTACATTAGTTTGATGGAGGTGGGTGACAAAGGGTCCGACAGGGTATCCATTGGCTAAACTGAAATTCGTAGATAACCCGATCTTTTGGCATCAAGTCCATGAAAAATGTGTACTTCTCATCAACCTCCAAGCCCTCAACGTTTACTGTCAGTGTAGGAAATATCCTTCTGCAACAAATTATCTGATTGTATTATTTCACTAAGCAAAGGGATGCAAGTTGACAAAAAGAATTTTGAATTTCGAAACCATTTACCTTCCATTCTTGCTGGTAATCATCTCCATGCGGTAAGGCCACGTAGCCTGCCACGACGCCTTGTCACGCAATCGCAGAGTAATTGTCGGACGTTGCGATGAATTTGAAAGCTCAAAATCTGACCCAGCTACGCAAGTGGATGAGAACTCCTCTCTTTTACTGTTGAAGTGCGCATGCCACACGTTGGGCACCGCCTGACTGATGGCCAATAGGTCCGAGTGCAGGTCCTGCCTCACAGCTGATGGAAGAAAGGATGGACTTGTTTGCACTTCTAATCGGGCTGATGCACTACCCACTGCCGCTTTAGGTGGTGGTCCTTCGTAGCTGTCTCCATGTCCTGTTTTAATCTTGCTGACTGTTTGTAGGACACTGGGAGAAAGATTGGTAGGTTGATATGTGTATTACGGCATTACACCAAAAGGTGACCAATTGCCTGCCTTAGTCGAAGCGCCTTTCCGGTAGTCCAGAGCATTGTCAGAGCAACTTCTCTTCTGTGGTGAGTGATTTTGCTGCAGTCTATGAGCGGCGTTTGAGCCTTCATAGCAGTGCGAATTTTGGTCATAAGCAAAGGTGGTCAGATCTGGCTTGAAATACGTACTCCCATTGCAGTCAATTTGGCATTGTCTTGATGACGAGTAAGGTAAGCCTTGCTGGGAAGGATAGCATATCCTGGAGTCTGCGTTGTTAAAATGTGGGACCGACTCATGGTGAAAACCTGTAGAATATGGTAGTGCGGCAAAGGCCGTCCCTGAATATCGCACTGGCATCAAAGTGCGTTGCGCGTTGTGTGTCTCAGCTGGCAAGTGCTCATTTGCACCAAGTGAGAAGGTGGGCATAGCCACCGAAACCAACATTTGAGGAGGAAGGCAGTGCTTGTCATTTTCCTGCTCTTGGCCGCATATATGTGACAGCCATCCGGGACATTCATTCATTGGGTTATTTTACCAAAAGTCTAAAGGCAAATTGGATACGTTGAACAACAGCAGAGTAGCCTAATTGACGGCAGGTGTTTATAAGCGCATACTGATGCAACTACTTTTAATGAACGTGCAGGACTACGATTCACGCGCTACGTATGCATTCCATGTAGGGGCCAATAGCACTCAACAGTGTCAGAACAGAGAACACGATAAACAACCCACCTACTTATCTACCCGCTTGTTTGTCTCGTAATCAGCACAGCTTAATGCACGTGCTAAATAGTGAAACATCACTACCAGATGACACATAAAATAGATTCATTAACCAATTGGCTAACGCATGAGCTGGGGTATCATCAGCCACCAATGGAAGTGCTTCCGTTTGTTCCAAGATCCTTAGATACGGTTGTGTTAATATTTTTTGGCTTTTACATTAGCATACTCTGCATTGTTTGGGACAAAAACGTCTTCTTTAAAGTAGAGATATGTGCTTTGGCTGCGACTGGCAAGAATAAGTTAATGGCAATGCCTGTGAAACTGATATTAACTTAAGCACGGTTTTATAATGCTCTTCTGCAGCACGGATTAACAGTAAATGCATGGGCAAATGTAGACGAGCTAAAATGATGCATTAATTTGTTGTTAGCACCTTAATGGAATTTGAGGTAAGTAAAGCTCGTAGCATATATTTATGAAAGCACAGCATAGCTCTGGAATCATATTCAGGGTAAAATGAACTTAGTTAAACGACGTCATTAAGGCGAATGAGCAATGGAGCGAAAAATGTTTTCGATTGCACTTGGCAAACAAAAGTTGAAAAATCTCTGTGACACCCTTAGGTGGAAGAATAACTAGATACGCAAGCAGTCGGGCCTAGAAGAATAAAACGCTGTCAAAATATTTGGTTTTAACGTGTCGTTCGAAAGTCTTCGTAGAAGTTGCTACAAAGCAGTAATGGTTCCAAGGCGTAAGAAAGCACTACAGGCATTTAAACACGTTTTGGCCTAAGGCACTGTCACGTTCAAGGGGAGTAGACGGGTGTATGTGGTCCCTGAACTGAGTCATGTCATTTAACGCTGGAAGGGTGGGTAGCAAAAGCCAGCCTCAATCAAGCCAAAATACGATCCGAATATATGTAAAAGCAAATAGTGTTTTAAAATCGCCTTAGTGCAATCATTGCGATGCCGATACGAAAAGACTAAAGCGAATAGATTCGTCTAAGAAGCCTGCTTTAGACCAAATGCAGGGCAAAGTTATTGAACACAAGCACGCGTTTATTCTCCGGATGATGATGAACCATTTGGGTCACAGTAAGTTAGGCAGTCATTCCTTAGCAATAGCGACTGAATGGGGCTGTTAAAAATCAAAGCATCATTTCAGCCATGTAGTTGCATTCGTGAGGCATAGGATATCAAGGCAAACGACCACTTAGATAAGCGAGTATAGGATGCACTAGCAATCCTTCTCTCAGTCACCCTAATTTGCTAGCAAGTGAGGCAATGGGTGCCCACACAGTTTAACTTACCCTCGAACTTGTTGTGCCGGATTCACCAACAGCGTCCCATGGTGGGAAAGGTCTGGATCTTATTATTATTCAAGAACCATTCGAATTGCAATCTTAGATAATAAAAATCTTGCCTTCAAGCCAATGTTTAAAAATTGGTCTAATCCGACTGAGTAGTTGCGTATAATCAATGCCTGTATGGCGTAGGTCATGATTTATGCAGTCAGACCAATGTTTCAAGAAGCAATCTTGGGGCTGTATTAGTAGTGTTTGGCAGATGGAGCGGTAACTTCCAGATTGCCATCAGGAGGGACGTTATTGATGTCGATTTGCGTGCATTGCCAGATCTTGCCACTTGGCCTTGTGAACGACAACGCTGGTGATTTCGAGTTTTTACGAGAGGTTTTTGGCTACTGAGTTCGGTCTGTTTTGGGGGATTGAAATATCTTTATAATTTAGATGCTATGGTAGCTGCATGGAGCTGGGATTATGGCGCTTAAGTGCTCTGATGCGGTGAAATTATTGCCAAGTATCCATGCAGCTGCTCAGAAGGAATGAGGATGGTTATTGTTCTTAAATGCATTCGAGGTGATGGTGACAAGTGCATTCTCGGATTGAGGTAAGATTTCCAGCAAGTGGTAATTTTAGAGGTTGATTGTTCGACCGGTAATGTGGCGTTCGACCACCTCAATGAGGCGTTTTTACCGGTTGGGACATCTGTCAAGCTGGATGGTGTTTGTCATTCATGTGCTGACTTCAGTGCATCACTTCAGCCTTCCCCGTAGTATTAGAGCAGCCGCATTCTACTCCGTGTTGTAATTATTGTAACTGGCTCCACGCTTGTTGGAGTTTAAGCGAATAAGCCGCCATTCAATCGCTTGCTATGCTGGAAGGCAAGCCGATGACGAAATGAAGACCGTCACCGTAGTCCCACGCTTTCTCCCCAGCTACACCACTGTGTTTAACGAACTACTTGCTATTGAAAAGAATTAAGTGGCATTCGTGAACAAATTGAAGCATTCGACGCATCGGAGTGACGCTTTCATGTCGATTTTACGAACATGGAAGATTCAAGGTAGAAAGTGATGAACAGGCATCTATTTGCTTGAAATAATGGTCGCAATGACACTTGCATGTCTGGATAGACCTATGCATCCGTTCACTGGACGACAATGGCGGTTCCACTTTGAATCGCCATGCTCCTCCAATCACAGCTGATCAAATGATCACTTTACATTCGTAAATGTTAGCCTGAAGTATGACGGTGGAGTACCCTCTTGATTGCGCTGAATTTAGTATTTCAGCTAATTTCATCGGAGCATTGGATTTCGCACTGCAAATCTGTCCATTGCAAAAAAGTTTGTGCCAAAAATAGTCCAGCTCGTTAGGTTGCATTAATGCGTTGCAGTAGTACCTTTAAAAATGCGTCTTGGCACTCAACCTAAGCTCGCCGTCTTCTGATATGGCGAATCAAAAGTGAGAATAATCTTTTTCATTGCATCAACTGAGACTCAAAACTGCAAGCTATGAAGTAGGCCAGTAAAAATTAGTTCAAACTACTTTAAAATTAGTGCAATTTTTCAGTGGCATATAATTATCCATCTAAGGTGCTTGTACCTGCGCTAAGTTAGCGAAGCAATAATTGCGGCTTCCATGCTATGGCATTTTCTGTCAGTCGCAGCCGATCCTGATCCTTTCTTTCAAAACACGGTGCATCACCGGAGCGTCAGTAGTGGAGTTTGCTTCTAAGTTTACTACAAATGGTCAAAAATAGTTCATAATTTCTGCTAGGCATTAGACCAACAATTGGAATTTAGGATTGCATGTGTTCAATGTAGCATCTTCAACTTCATTTGGAGCACTTTTTATGAATTAGCACCAATGGTGAAGATTGTCTGTCTTAGGGCGGTTTGTGATGTGTGAGACAGATTTACCCTTACTAACAAATTCCTACCTGCCAATAGTTTTGCACGTGTATTAGTTGCACTTTGATACAATGAGTGCAGTTTGGTTCAGTGACCTCTTTGTTCTCACCAACATAAATCTATCAGCTTCGTTGACAAAGTGGTATGCATGCTTGTCTGAATGTACTCGCTAGGCGAGAAGCGGTCAGAAAGTGTTGGCTTCGAGTTGGATGAATGTCATCGTCTCTCGAGGAGGATACGTGCCCTGAATGCGTGCAGCCTGCAATATCTGTGTCCCTTTAATAATCACTGCACCATAAAATTTGTCATGAGCCAACTCGCCTACCCGTTCCAAGTACATCAACGCCAAAGTGGGAATGAGAACCATTGCACTCAAGGCATAAGAACACTGCACTTTTCTTCACCAATGCTGTAGGTAGTGCTAACCACACATTTGTGCATTCATTTGAATGCTGAGATGCTCGATTATTTGCATAACTAACTGATGAGCATTTCGAATTCTTCTTCCCCAACTTAAAGCAATTCAGAATGCATAAGTATGCGTGCATTCATAACTTGAATTTCCGATTCGATACCTAAACAAAGAAACATTAATTTGCTAATGTTTGCTATCAGGTTTATAGCACAACTACCACCACGATGCAGATGGACGGACTGGCTTCATTGATTGTGGAAATAGGTTCCATCAAACTAAAGGCTATTACTCTTCCGCAAGTTTAATTTCATTACCTCAGAACTTCCTTACAACAGCACAGTGATCTCGCGTTGCTGCCATCTAAGTAGAGGCGCAGATTGGCGTAACATCATCTCGGTATTTGGGAAGCAAGCGGTCCCAACACCACCACCAGCATTCCGTACTTCCTGCTGACAGTCATGTCACCAGACAGATAAGGATAGCGCCTGTTTACCGGCATTGGGACGTGCTTAACATGGAAGCAGCCACTTAAAGGACTAAGTACTCAGGCATTTTAACAATGTCATGAATGAGGACCAAATTTTCGATACGTGCTGATTGACGACTGTTCAGTAAATTTAATCCACAAAGAGCACGCCTTGTGGTAAAAGCGAGTTTGTCTCATGCACGGATAGGCGAATACTTGCGCATCCTTTCAGAGCAAATGGTGTCTCACTTTGCAATGGCTTTGACTAGGATACGGGGTATGCGATGCAATTACAATTTAGCAATCCTCTAATAGGAGATCCAAGTAGGGTGAGTAGGAATGATTTAGCATGGCATTTACTGTTTATTCCATAGCATCTTTATTTTGTGTAAAACTGAGAAGCGCCTTAAGCACTTTTACAACCACCCCAAATACAGCTTTGATGAACGAGCTCAATTTGGCCTCATGTCAGTAAATTTGATTTGTGGACAGGAGCCACTGCCATTTCCACTTTACAGAGGCTCTAGTGTTCGAAGAGAAACTAGTGATAAGACGTTCACTCCATATGGCGCTCTCACCGATTGTTTATCTAGGTGTATTTATCATCGTTTGAAATCGTCCCACCCAATTTTGCGTTTCAAAATGCTTTTTTTCCGTATGCATCACTTAGTTGACACGACTTTTCTGACAAGCGAATTAAAATAGAAGATTTCAATTTGTTGAAGTATTTGTTGTGAAATGGTCCTGAGCCATCCTGCGTGAAAGCATGGTGATTGATATGGAGTTGTTAACCAAACCCACCATTAACCTACGCTCCTTATCAAGACCACCACCGCGTCAGACACTTTGGCTTAAAGCCGGGTCATTAGCCTGCGTGACTGCTGACATGGAATTTTCACATATAGACAGAGGAAAGGGCTCCATACTAGTCCAAATCCTACTTAATGCAGAGTTTGACTACAAATGGGAACTTCCTGCCTTATACCTAGGTGGCTGCAATGTCTCAACCCTTGCCACTCTTCTTCGGACACAAGTCTGTTTCCACGTGCTGTGGCACCCACTCACTGTTGCCGAAACTCTCCCGTACCGCATCACACCACACCACATCGCACCAGATCACATACCACAGTGCTGCGTAGTGCCCAATGGGCAGGGGGTAAGCGGCATTCAACGCGAATGTCATTGGACCAAAATGTGTTCTTGCTGCTTGCAAACGTAGACCACTGAGCTACTTAAATGGGTGAATTTGACAGTAGAGGGAATTGGTGGAGTAGGAGCGGTGGTCAGTGGAATGGTGTTGTTGGGGCACGAGTGAAGTTGTGAAGGAGAGAGATGGTAGAGTGAGTGAAGCATGAGGGATGAGGGTGATCACGGTGCTGCAGTGTGGAGGGAATTTATGATGTGCGCAGTGTTAAGGTGAGTAGATGTGGTGAGAGGTTGGTGGGTAGAGGAGGCGGAGGGCAAGCGGAGGGTGGGTGGGGAGGACAGGGGTAGACAAAACGGAAGAGCGAGAGGCGTGGCGTGGTGGCCAAGTGGTTAGGGCGATGGAATGCTAATCCATTGGGGCTTCCCCGCGTGAGTTTGGGTCTCACCTGCTTCGTGAGGCTGCTTATTGCCCACCTAGCTACTGTGCCGTTTATTGCACTTCGAGTGGCCTGCTTTGCTTCGCTCGCATTGGCGTTGTTGTGGATGACTTCCCACCGCAATGGACTTGTGTGGTGGCGTGTGGGGCAGAGGACGCCGTACCAATAATGGTAAAGGCATGCCGCGACCCGGGCTCGAACCGCTCTCCCAACTGATCTATCACGGCGACGCGCCGTCGCGACGCGTTGCCATCCATTACTTCTACACAACACCGCCCTCATTGCCTACCACCCTCTTCACATGCGTGCTGCTCGTGTGCCCATCCTTCCCCCCGCTTTCTTTGATGCTATCGTGCACAGAAAAGATTCCCAATCTTCTCACTTACAAATGCCTGTCTGACAATCCGATTACAATCTGTATGAGATCAACAAACTTTCAATGCACATGTCTCGAAGGGTTACTCTAGGCAATCAAAAGGACTAACATCTGAAAAATGCATACATTGCCTTAGGTTGCTTCATTTAAATACAAGCTACAATCAGGCTTCAACAGTGAGCCAGACGACATCCCATCATTGGAACGTGGAATTAATTGAATAAAAGACCTCAAGACGTTCTTGTTGGCCGACGCAACGGAGCCGTGAAGCGAACCAGCTTTAACTTGAATCCATGCAGCAATGCGGTTTCGAGGTCGAGACGAGCCAATACGCATGCCGTGTCATTTGAAGGCTACCACCGCGGATAGCTTACCTTGCCGTGAACTCCCCTTTATCAAAACTTTGCGAGACGCATGACAGCCCTTAATATTTTGGCAGAATCGTCAAGCACAGGTGGAGCATTGCTTAACCATGATCCGCTTCAGTTCTGTGACTCAACTGCTGCTTCATTAATATTGCCAATCAATCTTGCTCACCAATTTGCCCTCAACCTGCCTGATTACACACTCGATGTTAACTAGGAATAAGGAAGCTATTTATTTGCAGTATTTTGCCACTTATAATAGGATTTATTGCGGCATTGAACCTGAAAGAAACTGCCAATGAGCCGCTTTCAACATGAGACACTACACTCTTGTTTATAAAACACCCTACGCAATCGTCCACCCATCAGTAAATGCTCTGATTCGCACTAGAACCACCCCATTTTGGTGCTCTTTTGGTAATGCTGAGATGTGCGAGTTCACTACTAGCTGCGCTGTACAGAAAACTGTTCTCAATCCATTCGATGCGAAGAGTGCCTGCTTCGTGTGTTTTGCGATGATGTATGGGTGCGCCTGACGCGAACGACGCACATGCAGAAGGCTAGTGCCTGAGTGATGGCAGGTCGACAACACCTGAAAATCGTCACCCTGGCCTAGGAAGAACGTCACGTTGACTGGCGGGCAGGACGCATGCGTGGTCGTCTTAGCCTGCCCCCACCAATCTTGGCAAATAAGTGAACCAATAACAGTGGTAAGAAAAGCCAGAGATGGTCTCAGAATGTCCTTTCCATTACTACAAAGTAAGAACTTCGCGTGTTTTTGATGACTGTTTTAAATCCACAAAACCAGTTGCTGAATCGCCTACACCCCTACTCTCCACTTGCCATTGATGCACCGGCTGGGTGTCGGACATCGACTGCGGCTTTTAGTGATGCTCCTTTCCGTGAAAGGCGAAGAGAACGCAAAGCAGAGAGCAGCGACGAGCCACACAACCAGTGGCAACGCCAATGCAGGAGAGAAAGACCTTCAAAGAGATGCTTAAGGGCTCCCCACTGACAAAAAACTATGCACTATGAACTATCGCAATTTGCGTCTACATAACTAAGTACTAAATTCCACTGATTTATGTGTCAGCACTGCAGCATGCTGCTCCATGTTTGTCGAATGGGACAATTATTTTATAAATGTGAACATCTATCCAGGGAAGTTTTAAGTGAATGAATTTTAATAATCACTGTTGAAGTGGGATGAAATCTGCTCATTAGGAGACATAGCTGAGTTTTGTCGACGTCATTTGCAGAATTAGAGTATGAATAAGCAACGATGTAGAACGGTCGCTGACATCAATTTGATCCTGCTCATGACGGTATCGCTTAAGCTACTGATGGTATGCACATTTTTGTGCCTATATTTAATTCACTCGAAGGACTCTTATCAAAAAGTCCTCAAAGCTAATGCGATTTGATCAAAACCAATTCAGTGTAGTGAAGCTAACGCAAGGTAAACCGATGAGTAACACACGGCTAAATGTTGACTGTTGCATTGCAAAGCACTAAATGAAAATAGTGTTACATTTGCAAGTAGAGAGTATAGAGGCTGCTGTTAAATCAGACAGAAGCTGCTTACTAGCTGAGACTCCTGACAGTACGGTGTGTGCAGCCTATGTGTTGTTCATTCCATCTGATCCACGTCAACCTGAGCTTAAAAGGCTGAATCAAAACCACTGAATTTCCCCCTCTGTAAGCGTCCTGTTAATCCTTTGTGCACTTCTGCAGGGATCACTCTTGGTAACAAAGACGACAATGTCTTCCATGACTCTGATATCGGCCGATGTTGTTCAGCTTGTTATCGATAACTAAGAGCGGTCTCTTATCAGTGACCATTTCACTAAAATGGAAAAGTAGTGAGGATGTTGAAGTGCACTAAGTAACTTCATTACCTATCAGAACATGCCTTTCTAGGCTCACAAGCCTTCAGCGTCAACAGGTGAGTAGCCTCTCAGTTCAGGGTAAGAGCCCAACCAGCCATCATCCTAAAGAAACTCTGCGCAATAAAATCAACGATCTCAGTCAGCTGATCATATGTGCAACTAGTAAGCCTCAGAACATTTGCCTGCCATCAACTTCCTAGAACCCATACTATTATTTAAACTCTACGCCCTCATATTGGACACCTAGTGTTGTTAGACGCTTGAATTAGGCTTTGGGGAATACGAGAAGCAGCGTTTTTTGCGCTTTTTGTTTAGAAATCACTGCTGTCAAGAAATGCGCATCTGCTACTTGGGTTCAGTAGCAGATGCAAGATTCTACGATCGAGCATCAATATCTGGGCAGGTATCGCAAGAGGGACCCTCCGGGTATCAACGCAGCCTTAATAAGATCAAAAATGCCACGGCAGTGGATTCGAGGACAGTGCATAACGATCCAAAGTGAAGAGGCTTTCGTTAGCAGTTGCAATTAGTACGGGCGGCAGAACATCGGTTACGCTGATGTATCGAAACAAACACAGCGATTCCTCGAAAGGGTAAAAACCAAAATGAACGAAACAAATAATTTAATAATGCAATTGAAGAGACATATTCACAGATTATGGGTTGGAATTTGTTAAATTGTACCGGTCAATCGATAGGATTTACGATGGGAGTGATGTATAAGATATTTGGAAAGACGGAGGGGAGATGTGGAAGAGTGGCGAAACCGGTATTAGGGGGAGTTGTGCTCACGCGATAGCGGTGTGGCCTAATGGATAGAGCGTCTGCCTCCTAAGTAGAAGATTACGGGTTCGAGTCCCCTCACCGGTGCTTTGCTGTCGACTTCGCTAATCTAATCGCTTTCCGTTTGGTGACGTTGGTGAGGATCCAGTAATAAGTGATGCAATGTGTCAAATTCAACACCTCTTACTCTCCATACCTTCCCATTCTGTGAGCGGGCTCAGATTCTACTGCATGCGTGTTCGAATGCACGTAGCTTATAAAGGCATGTAAAGTGGCAGAAGTTATGAAGCTGACCATATGTGACAGTATTGTCCACAAAAATGTGACCTCGAATAGGATAGCCATGACTCACATGTGTTAACAAAAGACCATAAAATGCCTAGATTGGCAATCGCCTGTTGTTTCATCAATTAAGTGGTCCCTTGTATTTCGTCGGTTCGCCAGCCGACTATAAGTAGATGTTCATTGCAAAGCAGTTGATCGGAATGGATTAGAACGGATTGGATACGAGCTAGATGCATGCTAGCAGCTCCTCAAAGATGTTGGTTAGAAGTGTAGACGCAACTTAATTGCTTGATATTCCGAATTTAAATTACGAACACCATTTCCTTTGAATTATTTCTCCATCCGTTAATAATGGCTGCAATAATTAATGTCCGACGGGCGTTAGGCACCCCAAGTTGTACAGTGATTCTCCCTTGCAGAAGTGCACAAGGTTTGCCGGATGGGTTATACAGTCATAGTGGTAATATCTATACCCATTCTCTAAATATCTTATTTGGCTGATAATACAAATCATACCTATAGCACAGCTACACTCACTTATGTAAGCAGGATGCCTATACGTTGGATACTTATTTTTTTGGGCATTGATTAACAAATGCTACTTTCGGTGCTTTTAACCGATACATGCATTCCTAGTGCGACATCGCATGGAGCACACGTCCATGGTTAGACGGGCATGTTTAACTCTGTGAAGTTGGTTGTGATCAAATGCGGATAAGAGCATTGCGGTCTTCTCATGCAGACAAGAACTGCACTCACTGAATTGCAATTATAGAATCATCCTCAGCCATCAGGGACAGGTCGCGCGTAGCTGCACTTTGAATTCTCAGAGCAGTTATAGCGCTCTATTGAGACAGATTGCGATCAGTAAGCAGAATTCATGAGCGCGCTTAAAATTTTGTTTACTGATTAATATTTGCTCCTGGATGATTGGGAAAAGTTAGGAGCTTGAGGCTAACACGGAAGAGAAAAAGGCAAGGTTTGATGGCCAAAAGTTAACCGACTGAAAAGAGCAAGCAGGTATTTCTAATAATAACGCTATCATTAAAATATATTTTTGAAAAGTTTAAGTGCGAAACATTAAATTTCTATTGCGCAATATCGGAATGTTTAAGCATAACCAAATGGTCAGATTTGCTACTTATACCGGCGCTAAGGGGTCAAAGTTTTAACTGGAGAAGGCAAGGAATTGATGTTTCATTATTGGCTCCTATTAACGTGCTATGGTTTTTCATTAGCAGTGTTAAGCATTGTTTTGGTATTGACGAGACTTGGAACGAAGGACAAAAACTTAGTGGATGGATGTTAAAAATGAGTATAGGCGATTAATAAATACAAACGCAACAATTGAAACGTAAAAAGAAGTTGAAAACAAGGCAGGCAATCTGTGTGTAAATGAGCAAAGTGTTCTGAGAAAGCTATGGGTAGAAAACAAACCCAGATTTGTGCAGGAATCTAGATTTTAGCATCGTTGGGAAAGTAGCCATGTTAATCGCATAATGAGGAAATGAATGCGAGGAGAGCAGGTTTAAAGACAATAAAAATTGTACAAAGATTTTATTTTGATTGACAACTATGTTTGCGATTGACTCGACGTAAGACCAAAGAAGACAAAGTGAAGCAGTTGCATTTAAAATCAATCGCGTCATATTTTAAATAAGTGTTTAGTGGTTACTTTTTGGATACCTACCCGGTTGCACATTCAATAACCGTCAGTAATGTTTATAGGATCGGGTCGAATGAGCTTATTTCTCTAATGAAGCCAACCAGGATTCATTCTGTCATTCAATTGTGGTTCAGCAATGGCCGCTATGTTGTTCCAGTTAAATTAACTACTGAATGCAGCAACTACGTTGCAAGACCTCTCAGTGACATGACATAGCGATAGCAAACACAGATTTTGCTAATTAAGGCCGACACTTATATTTTTGTCCTTTTAAGGACTGAACACAATGTGCGCCATCTTGCAGGAGCCTAGTTTAGCAGTATCAGTGGTTTGCGTGAGTGGATGATTTAGCTGTAGAAACGCGGTATCAACACAACATCGCATTATCTCTTTCCCCTTGGCAAACCACCATCATGATAAGAATGCTTTAACCAGGGATGGCAACTATGATAAGTTCGATTACTAGGTCGAGGCTAGTTTGGCCGCTGTCTTTCCTCGATTATCTATGGCCAAAATCTACTTTCTTTACTTCAGCACAGTCACGCAAAGAAAGCGTTTTCAAGACAGATAATTTCTCTCCTGCCAGCACTTCGGCAGTGGTCACATGATCGAAATTGGTACTCTGCAGCCAATCCGTAGTCACGTGATGATAACGTAATACTACCTTTGACTTCTCATTTGCATCGCGTATCAGCTAAAGCAATTCGTTGCCTATTTCGACAGGCTCCGCTGTTAGACTTTTTGTTAATTGGTACCCTCGCTTACTCGCAATCTAATTTCACCTTCAAATACTCATTACCCTATCCATCACTATCAGCTTTACGCAGCACAAGTAGTTTTTATTGTCAAAATAATAGTGTGGTCTGGGAAGTCCTGCGTCATTAATATGCGTGCATATCGAGGCAATCCATAGGCATTTGCTTTGTTGAAGTCTATTTGTTCTGATATCCTGCCCATACAGTGAAAGTCCAGACATAGAGGCAGTGCTCTAGATGACCAACTTCTTGAGCACAGTATGAACAATAAAAAGCCTTGATGACGAAAAGCTTCCTTTTGGCACAGCCCTACTGTAGTGACTGACATTTGACTGATGAATATCGCGTAGTTATACATAAAAGCCTAGTGTCGCAGCTTTATCATCCCACTTCCGTTTTTTTTAATTGGCTGCATTCCCATCGTTCTAATTCAGTTTCACTGCAGTGAGTATATTACACCCCCGTTTTCGTCCCGACTTATGGCATCCTTTTCCATTATCGCAATTTTCATTAGTAGCTTTTGCTAAAAGGATTTTTACATAGCCACAAATACGTTTACTCACTTAATTGCTCCCGTGTTCTTCTCTAGTTTATTTAGCTAGCCAGTAAGTTGCGATATAGTCGAAGGCTAACCGAGGTCACAAAGCTATTATCATCTGTCTGTCTGTCTGACTTGCTGGAAATCGCTTTAATTTTCCTAATCAGTTCCTTTGAGGCACTCAATCCGAATTTTTCGAACAACAACCTTAGGTAAGTCACGTATTTTAAAGTCAGTTCAATTAGGACCACATGCTTAGTTGATTATTCTGAAGTAAAAACGGTTATTTTCGGGCATGGTATCATCATTACCTAAGCAGAAATGCAGTATGGATTCGTTGGTGTTTATAGGGCTTAAATGGGATGATATGTTTTATGCCCAAGCAATCACTAGCAATCCAGTCAACTTTGAATCAGTTTTACTTTTAAGAGCCATTTATGCTTTTAGCCCTACCTATATACCTCGCCTGGATTCAGACGCTGCAAATGCGCACAGTCCAACGATGAATCGGGAAGAGGAGGTGAGAAATGCTCTATGCGTTTAGAACAAGCTCATGACAACAGGATCTAATCCCTTGAGGAGTGCGCGTTATTTTAATGAGTGGAACACTAGTTTTCGTAGACCTTTTATTCAGCGGACAAAATGATGATATAAGTGGTGAAAGTTAATTTGTGACACAAGATCAGCAGTCAAGTAACAATCCACTCCACCAGAAACTCAAGCTCAATTCTTCTCTGAGAGTTTATTTTGGCTAGGAATTTTGCCTGGTGAATTGAGAATTTATGAGGACTTACTTCATCGCGTATGCAGTTAAACAGCTACCGATGAGCACCTTGCTGCCTGCTAAGACTAACCTAAATTTCAAAAAGCCAAGGAGACTTCCTAGTTTATCTGGCATTGATAAACACTGCTACTATAGGCGCTTTTAAAGAATCTTGATTACAAGGGGATTTGACAAAACATTTAGCTTCAGCCAAAGCAAAGATATGTCAGATAAAGACCAACTGGTTAAATGGTAGAAAATCAGCCCTTTTTAGAAACCAGTCTTCTAAATCCTCTTTTACTAGGATCATTGAGGCAGCTGCCATAAAACACTGACAATCGAGAGCCATCATTTAGGTAGCTAGTGAAATTCGGAAACCATAAACTCAAAATGATACAACCATGGCAAAACCATGCAAAGATGGAAATAGGGATTTTACGTCAAACATCAAGCGACATCAAGACAATGGAGCTGGTGTTTCTACGCAGTTTGACTAAATTATGCACCCAAGGAATTATTTGTGATTTAAATGCAATTTAAATGCCAGTGCAACAATTTTAAGGGCTGTAAATGAAAGCAATGTAAAATTACGCGTTTTTTTAATGTTAAAACCACTACCCTCTAAGTGAAAAGAAGAAGCAACTGTCTTTCACTCGGCCCCCAGGTTTAGCAAATATTTCAAAGACCACCACAACAATGGCTGTATCACTGTAGGGCAGCAAACGGCTCAAGCTCCAATGCACACCATCTTCACTGTCGTGCCATGTAATCAGACGTCTGGTTGAGGACTGATCTAGAAGATCTACCTGCTCATTAATCACATTCGCTTCATACTCGGTCACAGATTCGCTTACAACTCACCCTTCTTATGACCAAAATGGGTACCGGCATCTGCGGACTGTGCTCAGCGCAATTCAGAAACATTATCTTATTATTTGCACACTTGGACCGTGTGCACCACTGTAGGAACATTATGCTTTTGAATTTATCCTTTCTATGCAACAACACCTTATATGCCTTGTACATGAATGCATACATGATCAAAAGCATGTCTTTATGCAGAAGTATGTGTATTAATGCATAGGGGTGTGGAGTTAGGTCGCGAAGAGTTTATTTGTACAGGGTGGGATAATGCCTGCATTAATGCAAAAGATGAAGACCTGTGTAAAAAGTGTTTAAATTAGGCAAATCACAGCGCGGGTTCAGCATCTCATTTCAAATGTTTCATATATTATAGTAAGGTTGATTCTCAATTGTCCGAATTGCACAAGACATTACGAAACCCTCGGAATGCTTCTACGTCATCAGAGAGGTGAGAAAACTTACAAATTCACCATTATCTTTTCCATTCAGTCAGCATGCCTGCTAAAATTAATACGAATGCACCCTTTTAAACCTCAATATTAGCTTGGGAACACAACGTGTGCTTCTGTTGTCGAACTCACTTCGAAGACTTTGATTTGCTCATCCGCCATTTCATCGATTCGCATATTTGTGAGTTAGAGTCCATTGACCTTCAGCTCCTTAGCTATAGCACTAGCATTTCATGCCAACTCCTCCCGAAATTGTTTTGCTGTGCCACACTGCAGTCATGCGGATGGAGAACTCAGAAGTACGCCTTCACTGCACAGAATGCTACGCAGAATTTATGACGCTGGAGGCTTTGGGCGAACACATGCGTTCACATCATTTCTGTAGGTACTGCTTCATTTATCAGACCTATTTTGCGATAACTGTATGTTGAAAAGCCTTGGTTTCTTCTACTTTGCAGGTGTTTGGCTCGCAATGCTTGCTTAGAACGCAAGTCGATGCTGTTATATTACCAAATTTGTGAGTTCTCGGCAGTCTTTCGCTTATATTTTTACATAGAACTGGTGGCTTAGTAAGCAAGAACAATCACTAATGAAGGGTGTTAGTATGCTGCAAAATGATTTTGTGGTGGGTCTTACATAAGCAGATTCACCTGTGCAAAATCAGTTGGGCGTTGCCTGACTGACAATTTAGGGCAAACAATTCATCACGCAACGTCAAATCTCATTGGTAGCTTAAGCAGGAAGAGACAGAGACACGGTGGTATCATGTGACCAGTAGTTGAGTGCAATTATAGATGCCACTAGTTTTTGATGCACTGCACACCTAAATGCGAACATGACAATATGCACACTCCTTTTTCTATGTTTCAGTGCGATTTAGGAAGCTGCCTTAGTACTCAGCTGTGAGCTTTGCTAGCAGACTTATGCTCAATAAAGAAATGGGAACCTCATCTTTACTTCTATCAGTTTGTTCTGATTAGTGCTATACGTGGGATGGATATCCGATAAAATGTTATAAGACCGAGGTAGAGATACCAAAACATGTGGTGCTGAGAATAAAGAATATAGAGCATATGAAAAACGATATGCTTTTTGGGACAAGGATGGCATGCTAAAGACGTTGTTGTCAGAGGCTGAACTGAGTTCCCCATTGCCGAACTCACAAGCTAATTCTTTGATTTCCACCTGAACGCGGCATGTTTGCTTGTAGAATTTTGCGACGAAAATTAAAACAGTTTTTTTTAAATACTCGCATCGGGGCTGTACTCAGCAATCACTACGTAAGCAAAAGTCAGGCACTGCGTCATTTGCGCGCAACTTATACATTTTCCGGTCTCTAAGGCACTTATCGCACCATTCCGCTGTGAAAGTTGCTCCGAATGTGGAAGAAAAGGAAAACAAGTTGAAGAGGTAATAGTAAGGCAGACATACTAGACGTGGTTGCTGCTTTTGAGGAAAGTAGACTCAGAAAGAAATTTCTTTGTCGCAATTTTCTACTATATAGCGGCGAGAGTGCCAATGCATCCATGAATAAGAAAAGGTCATCTTGGCTTTGCTGTAATGAAGTTAGCCTCAGAAAACAGATGAATGCTCATCCAGCACTGCTCCATTGCACACGCGACGAAGTGAGTTATCATAAATGCGTGCTTTACTAAGCGAATTCCTTGACCAAAATTGCCTCACTGAGTGGGATCCGAGATGGAGTTTTCAGTGTAAAGGATGATACCTCGACTGCTAGTCTTGATTCACAGGGTAACTTGCAAGCTAGTCAACTATGCTAGCGCCGTAATTCTGATGCATTTATTAGGTTTATGAATATAAATTCACCTTATCAGTCTCTTAACTAATCCTGCTACTTTCCTAGCTCTGATTTAACTTTGTTCACTGCGCTACTCATTTTTCCAACTCTAACCAAGCAATCCACTGGCATGACTGCTTATCGTCAATTTTGGCACAAAGCATGTTTAAGGAGTACTACACATGGGGAAAAGAGAGAAAAAGGATGTGTCCGGGGAATGAATGCGCGTGCTAAATGGGAGCTGACCGAGGCTTTTAGATTGACTTTCTTCCTGGTTTTGATACAAAACGATTAATATTGACGCGCTGATTTGCTCAAAACTATTAAACACCATGAGAAGATTATAAATACGTTGCCACTGCTTTCACGCAATTTGCATAAGTATGTGTGAGTGGAGTGTGGGCTTGTGGCTCTACAAAGGCACACAAATACAAAGACAAAGAAACGGATGAGAAATAAATGAATAAGTCCTGTCGATACCAATTGGTTGATGCGATGTGTGCATCAGCCAGTTAGGTTGGAGCCATTTTATTCCTTTCTTAGTAGTGGCGTGGAAATCCCTCATTAGCTACGCCAATGAAAGGCTTGTAGTACTCTCAATGTAAGCCACGACAACCACAGGTCAAGCCGGTGGAGTACTATCGCCAGAGCTAATGTCCAATTGGTGATGCGGTGCTGGTGGCTCATTTAATATTGCTACAAGGGGTCAATGGCCTGCTTTACCGTATGGAAGTGTATACAAGAGAAGGAGAATAATCGAACTGAGACCACCATTAAACCAGTTGCGTAGCATGATCTTAATTTTTAATATGTAAGATAGTTTTCTCTATCATCTGGCCCATCAATGACTCGCACCCCTCTCAACTTTGAGGGCATATAGCTTTTGATGTTACGGGCCTTAAACACTTCAAACGCCACAGTTTTCCTTCCAAAAGGAGGTGATAGGCCTGGGACCACATCTCGGTTAATGCCATGTCTTAGTTAGGCATGGTAACGTCCAAAGTTTTACAGCTGCTGACATGATACGCAGACCTTGCATTTCTGCTCATCGTAGCCCGAGCTAAAGGACTCTCTCGCACATCCACTAAAGAAAAGGCATTCTAAGGACAAGGTAAAGGCCTCTGTGTACGTTTAACTAAGCTAGAAGTGCCAATGGTGAGAGCAAAGCTAGCTATTCTTTTAATATTACCTCATTTCCGAGTGCTTTATCGTCCTAGCCACTTTAACACGCAAGCCTTTTACGTCTGCATCCAGGTTAGTCAACACATTTCAAATCTCGTGCCACTCTAGGGACAGTCTGCCCAATTTTAGTGCAATTCAAATGAGTTTATTTAAGCTACGATTCGTCCGTTGCTTTATTTTCCAGAGAGAAAATAATTAATACAGGAATGCGATTTCCTACTATGGCGTAGGATGCAAACGAAATAACTAGTCTAAGTGTGCTTCTAATGCGTCATTTTGAAATGCGGACTAAAGATTTGTTCATTTATGCCTCCAAGGTTTGGCTGATTATATTGGCAAGCTAAGCACTTATTAAAATCGTAAAACGAATTATCTAACAGAGATCAGGAGCTCTTCATAATAGGAGCATGTGTTTTTAGAATGGATCCACATAGCTGAAATACACCACATACAGTACGGCATTATGAATGCCTCCACGAGTATAGGGGTATTTTATGCACGTGACCAATGGGCTTTCACTGCAATACATATTTCATGGTTGAAACCGCCTTTGACCACCGGTAATATAAATTTTCCAGGCGCATCCCATCGCCTTGCAAAACAAATTGTCGCAGCGTATTTACGAAAGATCATTGCTGATCTGTGTAGGTTTGATTACAGCTCTAACATCGTTTCATACCCATCCAACTGACATTAGAGATGCCAATGACCGTACAGGGTGGTAGCTTCTGGACTCTGTCAACCCATGAGATTTCGGTACGTCGTACAAAGTTAACTCACGCACTGATGACGGCTGCAGTGCACGTCGTGTTACTGGCAAACATTATTGCACTTTACTCGTCTACAATTCTCTTCGTCTTCCCCCTCTCACTGCTATTAATCCACCTGCCCCCATCTATACGCAGTTGTGGCTTTACATGCAATAAAATGCCTTTGCATCTCATCCTCTTTGCTCTTCTCAATGCGTAGATGTTGTGCATCCTACTGGATTACAATGAGTAATGTCAGTTGAAGTGATGTCTCTACCATCTACCGCAGGCTCACGATTGCGTTGTTTTAGCGTTTAGTGGAAAGTGCACCGCTTAGGTAAGTCGATGGAAAGGTCTGAGGGTCCTGGTCAGAAAAGGTCCATTCATCACCTGTTGCCCACACACCTGTTTAATATATTGCTTCATCAAGTGAATGCAGTTCATGCCACAAAGTACCAGAGGAACTTCAACTAAGCAACACAATACAATCAAGTAGGAATATGGAAAACCGATTTGCAAGAATCCATTGCCTAGAAGATAATAATGATTAATCTCAACATCTAGAATAATATTAGACCGGTTGCTGATAATAGGCCGTCTATTGATAGTCTTGTTTTTGTGCATCCATCAGGCTTTTCTTGGCTTGATGATCCGATTTTCAGCGTGGCTGTAGTAGAACGGTGAAAAGTGAATCCTTTTTGTCTCTAAGTGATCTCTCTCCACTTAGGTACCGGGGGAACTTAAAGCCCACTCCAGACATCGCCTTAAGCATCATCTTGGCTTTGACATGAAATTGGGGTGGTGATGCGCTTCAAAATCATGCCTAAATCTCCTCATCATGCAGTCGATTATTCAGTTCTACTAGTGCTTATGCAAGCTTGGCACTTTTTTATAGCCTTGCTTCTTTAGACACCACAAAACACTCGTGCAAACATACGGGTTCTCTAATTAAAAATGTGTTTCGAGACCCTCCATAGTGCAGAATTCATTTGAAGGTTCTCTTTTAAACTTTGAGAGAGCCGTGGTGTTTTTTAATTTACCCGTTAATACACCATTTAAGAAGCCATCTCTCATCAGGTAAGTACAAAATAAAGTCTGTTTTTCATGGCTTTTACTTTTGTTTGAATATTGTTATCTCGTTTGCCGAAAATGCAAAAAATGCTGCATTACTCAAATTTAGGCATTTTAAGGGATCTGCTTTGTGCAGAAGGAAATAGAAAAGATGCAACAGCCACAACTCTCACTAGTGGTGAGGCCTTGATGCCTAAAGAGACCCGCAGCTTTTGTGGAGTCTCTGCACTTCCTTTTTATCCACACTTGCATCTTAGCTCTTCAATGGAAAGCCCAACTATTCAAACAGCTATCACTGCATTGAGTCATTTGCACATTCCAATTGCCATTTACAAAAAAGACTCAGGCACACAACTTTGAGCTAAACCTCGTAAAGACTTGCGATTGATCAGCTTTGTTGCCCTGCAACAGAGCAGCATTCCGACCGCCACCTGATAGAACCAAATATATTTTTGTAGTCTCACCTTCAACATAATGGAACGGCATTAGGAAAATAACTGTCGGATTTACTTAACAAATCATTAATAAATCAGTGTGGTGATAAGGCTTCGTGATTAACTGTTACTAATTTGTTCGTCCTATTTGATGGAATACCGGCATCGGCTTTTCAAATTGCAGCATTCAATTTATATTTTAATCGCAGCACTACCCACGCGCATCTGTTGATAATCCAAGCCACCGTACATTTTGCCAGAAGCACATTTTAACTCACCAATAATGTAGCGATGGAAATATGACATCCTTGGAAGCCCGCGTGTCATGAAAGTAACACAGTCATACATGAGGCATTGTGGTTGACAAAGAAATGATCCAGAGACCAGAAATGCGTGATCAGACCAACGATCCATTGATCGGCTTGGGAACGTGGACCTTTCAGCCATGAAGTTTTAAAAAAGTGCGCACCGAATTCGGAAGGTATCAATTCAATTGAGCGTTCCCCAAATAAAAATGTCAATCGATTTCAAAATGCAATGACCAGAAACAACGAAAGCAAAGAGTTCAGTATGGGATGAGGCGATTTGGAATGCGGATTCGCCACAAGTCCATGTGGTATCAATCGACAGGCACGAATACCATTAAATTTTCTCCTCGAAAATGTTTAAACTGAATCTTATCACTCACAAATAAAGAGTACTGCAATCTTCTTGCATATAAACACTTAATATTACACCTTTACATCAGTAAAGCTGCGATGTAAATATGCGAGTTATTCCACGTCTCCGAAGCACAATTAAATTATGAGATCAAACATTTATCGCTGCCAACTCTTTTGCAAATTGATTGCAATAACCTGTAGGAGAAATGGTTCCTTCCATAAAGAATAGTAGTTTCCAATAAACTACTATTATGCTCTCGTAAGCTGGATAGAGTATGCTAACGAGCGAACTACCAGTCTGTGAACCACGACGCAGTGCAGTCCATTGGTAGCAAGGAACTGTACTAGCTGGGCTGTTATTGCGACGATTTGAATGATGGGCCTGCCATTGCAAAATAAGTCTCAAATGAAAGATCTTAGCTCATGCAATTGAGTAATCGAGTGTAAAACCCAGTGTCCTGCTAAAACACTAACAGAGTGTAAGGGATCCAACATTCTTTGATGCATTGAGTACCAATAATCTCCTCAAAGAACGAGAACCTGCCACAGGCATTAGATGGAATTATAAATCAACTGGTGTTACCACAGTCATTACAGAGATTTGGCATAAAACTCACAATAGAGGCAAAAGTTAAGGCATTAGCTTATTAGTAAGTGCATAGGTATGTTATTATTCGATAGATAACTGAGCCTCAGACACCACGCATTCTGACGCAAATTGATCGTATGAGCTTGTACATTGCATTTAGAGGCGCGGCTTGAAAACCCTAGTATAGTGCATTTGCTGACATCAGATATGTATGTATCGTTAGAGGTGAATTCATTAGCGACCAAAAAGACTCGCTTTTTATCGTTTTACTGCAGTCATGCCAAAAATCTAATCGTCAGGATTAGGAAATGCCTGGTGAATGCGTCAAAAATTTGAAAGATATTTTGATAAACCTTAAAGACACAAAGGTTTCAGCGGAAACGGCCTCACAACGATGATCGCTAAGAAACCACGTTAGTAGCAGGTGTCTAGTATCATCTATTTATGAATTCCCTTAGAGTCTCACAAACATTAGGAAGGAATGATAAATCATTTATCACTATGAAACTTGGGATTGGGGCGTCTGCTACTTGTGTAGCCGCTGCAATGCATTCGTTATCTTCAAGTTTCCTGAAGATGGGCCTAGCATTAAAAAGCATATCTAGTGACAATTTAAATGTTCCTATAAGTAGAAAGTCTAATATTTTATGTGCTGCATAATTTTATTCAAGAATAATATGGTTCGGAAATAGACAATTTAATCGTAGCAGAGCCAATCATGGAGATTAATCAGAGGACAGTTGGGTGTGGTCAGAGCAGTTAGTCAATAGACTGCGTAATAACCTGATTTCTTCTCTCCGAAATCCTACATAAGAGCGCACCGCTGACGAAAGTTAGTGCACTACCGCAATGGGATCAGGGGGCATTGTGGCCGCAAAGCCAACATCGTCTGTCTGGGCCTGCTGACATTCTCGCCTATCTCTGAATCTCATGACCGGCACGACTCTAGCTCTATTTTTAAATTGCCCATCCGCATATTTACCGCTTCTTCTTCTCTACTTGTGGAATTCGTAGGAGTTGCTTTGGACCGTATATAAATAATATGTGAAGCTTGCTAAGCCTGCCCACGATGCTCACAGGAGGCATGTAAATCGTGAAAACAAAGTTCAACAAGTCGCCGAGAATCCGAAAGTAATAATTTGGTAATGAGAATGGGCTGAGTTGGTGAGAGGAGGTAAAAGTGTCAAATTCAGGCCTATATTCGTAAATTTGCTTGCCCTTATGCCCAGAAGAATTTGAAGTCAGGGTTTAAGTACACGTGAGACTAATGGAAGATTGAAAGCGCATGAAGAATTTGTGTGTGATTGAAGAAGGTTCAGATGGCCTTGGTTGTAGCTCAAGCAGTTGATTGTGTCAAAAGCCATGTCACCGTTTTATGCAGTGTAGAGATGCAATCATTTAAGCCTTCAGTAGGAGATAATTGAAGTCCTATGCATACGCATCAATGTCGGTGCTACAACGACTTAAGAGTGAAGGTCTTAGCATGGCATGAAGAAGCCCAGTGTTGGCTACTGCGCATAGCGGTTCCATATTTTTACATCATTATACCTGGGGTTTTGATCAAAAAGACCATTTATAGGGACCAAAAACGTCTTGCCTTTAGTTTCGTAATGAGTTTGTTCATCCACGTAAAATTTCAGCATATGGAGGCCACGCTTACGCTTCCGGCTGTGCTAATGACATTTTAGTCCATCTGCAGGGAGATAAGTTTCCCTTTTTTCCATGCCACTTTTGCTTATTACGTCGTCAATGAGGAACCGATACACTAATTTACTGGCACGGACTTACTCACCAATGATTTAGAATATCGTACAAGCTGAAACCTTTAGCGACCAATAAGCAAACGGCAAGGTGCACTGAGCCACACACAAATGGAAAGTAATTGGCTAAAATGACAAGGCAACCTGCTACAGTTTCGGGAAGCTGATAGAATGTACTTCACAAGCATCGCACAATTCGGCACCGCTATATGGAGGCGCTCTGAAGTTGGGATATAACCATCAACAAATAATCCATCAAAGTGGAAAACATTGGGAAACCATGCCGGAGATTTTCTCTATTGTTTGGAATTTCAATGCTTATAAAGAAGCAACGCGCAATCGAATCAGCTGCAGTTTTAGTTGCCACGTGGACTTAAAGTACCCCTGTTTATGTCAGCTTTCCCATATTTCCAGTGTACCTATATATTATTATAAGCAACCTGCTATTTCTTGTCATTTTCTTCCCTGTTTATTTGCGCTTTATTAAGTTATTTGTCTTGCCTAAATATTTTTTGTATCTATGCGTCGACTACGGCTTGAAATACCGACCCAGTAGTCGAGCTTTATAACTGCTGGGCTTCTAGTCGGTTAATTTGAGACACTTGATCCAAAATTATTTAAAAACCACCTTGGATAAGTCGCGTGTTTTAAGGTCGGCATAACTAGGACTACATGTTTGCTTGAGTCTTCTAGAGTAAAAACAGAATTGCTTACAAGCATGGCGGCTTCATTGGCTAGGCGGGGGTGAAGTTTAAAGCTATTTATGCTCCAGTCTTATTTGAATACCTCGCCATTTCAGACCCTGAAAGCGTGTACAATCCATCAGTGAGGTAAGAAGAGGTGGCGAGACTCGTTTTTTGCCTTTAGAGTATACTTACGGCAACAAATTCTCTTCCATCTGAGGAGTTTGCGTTATATTAACGATCGCAACACTAGTCTTCATATACCGTTTATTCAACGGACAAACTGACGATAAAGTGGTGACTCAGGAGCACCAGAACTGTCTCAAAGCGGCCAATTAGAAGACTGTGGCCTGTGGATTAGACCTGTTCTCCCACTTTGTGGATCCTTTCCTTTACTCGCCATCTGCGTCTCAGCAGTGGCAGTTAGTCGAGATGATAAAGTGCAGAGCGTCGCTAAAAGAGGTAAAGCAAACTTTACATATTCAGACTTCATGCACTCGACCAACCAAAATATTACACAAAAATTTTATCACTGGTATGTTCGACGGCTGTGGAATTCAAGAATTGACAGCTTTTATAATATTATAGGCCACGCTTACATTCGCAATCTTGTTAGGAGCTGCTCTACAAAGAAACAGTAACACGTGAAAATTGCCAATCAGGATTCGCAAATTAATATTAAACATGAATGCTTGTTAGTAGCTAAAATATTGAAAGCGTAGCAAGCAGCTATAAAGTATTCTGGGTCATAGATAGTGTTCCGGTAAACCATATGAAAAACTTCTCGCCAAACTCTAGAAGTAAGGCTCTTACGTTTTAAAAGTTGCTTTGTAGTTAACACTAATGTACTGTTAATCTGACAGAATGCCATGTCACTCGCAACACGTGCTGCTGCTTGATCTCCACGCATGTCAACGGTGAAGTCATGAAAATGGCAAGAGGCATGCTTCTATTACAACGTCTTTTATGTTCATCCTAGTGCTTGGCACTGTTTGCCCATCTTGCAATTTTCGTTTATTCTCAGTGGAATCCTGATAAATATCCACTGCATTCATCATTTCTGATATTCTTCACAATGAAGGCATCTACTCCTAGGCCACTATTTTGATTATCCACGTGGATTCCTTGGCATATCTAAAACTGGATGTAGAAAACCTGATTTAAGCAATCTGTGATGCAAGTATACTTAAGTGATTTCAGCAGCTGACGGTTGGCTGGACAATGCATTGATAGCCCATTTGAGAAATTAGGATTTGTGGTTGTTCTGCTTTAGATTTATCTAACATGTCATTTGCTGTGTCTACGGGAAGTAAATGCAGATGAAATCCATTCCACCGCCATCTTCTCATGATCTCTCTGTTTTTGCTCTTTTGGCACCACCATTTTATCTGTAAAATTAAAAGAGCCCATGGAACAAGCATTGCGCTTATTTGTTTATCTTTCACTGACCAAACACAATGTGAGTAATCTTGCGGAGATGCAATTTAGCATGGTTGGCGGTTTCTATGAACAGATGGCTAGGTGAAGGGGACGTGGTGTCGTCACATCATCGCACTACCCCTTTCCTCTTAGTAAACTACCATTATGGTGCGAATGCTTTAAACAACAGTGGCAGCTGTGGTAAGGTCGATTACCAGACTAAAAAACGAAAAATAAATCGTTTTCGTAAGAAATGTGCCGCCCAATGTTTACTGTCTTCCTTTCCCTAATCCGAGAGTTTATAACACTGCCGCACGATTCCACCTCGTCACTAATTCCATTTTGAACAAATGCGATGCTATTTGAGCATTAAAATTACGAATCCTTCCTTCTACCTTCTAGTGCTACCACCTTTCGCCATGCTGTGCCACTTCCATGACCGACTTTCGTGCATCTCTTTTCCGTCGCATCAGTCTTGCAGATGCATGGGCGTTTGTCAATGCAAACCCATTAACTACTTTAACCTTCGCCAATTAAGTCCATTCATTGTATTTTGGAACTGGAATGGGTGTGCAAATCCAATCTCACATTATCAAATGCCTAGCAAAATAGCTCACCATCTTATAATGCTTAGGAATGGCTCACGAGTACTCTAACGAAATTCAAAAGCTTTACGCCCACGTAATGCAAGGCATGCGTATAGCTGTGACAATCTTGATGTGTTCATTGCACCCCACATATGCTGTGCAATGCATCTACGTTTAGTTGTTACTTCAACCAAGCACCCAACACATAAATGGGCAACATGGTGAAAATGCGCAGAGACAAAATTTGGTGGTCTTAAAATACCAATCACATGGGTCGAGGAAACGAAGCCAAACAAATCATAATTTGCCGTGGCTTGAGCAAAGCATGGCGAGTTGTGCCTTTTTGAAACTATCCTTTTTTACGGGTGAAAATGTTTGAAGCTGGGCAAGCTGCGCGCATGCACATTGGCACGTGGGTAATTGAGGCGATGAAGGCAGTTAATAAAATTATTGGAATGAGTTAGTTCGCATTCACTGGTATGTGCCTGTCGTAACTGCAGTGGACTGGAGTGCCAACGGCACGGAAGTAGTCTTTCCATCCTTGGCATTTATGCCCCTACAACTAATAGAATGGCTAAATAGTCGTAATTTATTTGCAATTTAATAAACTCAGAGCAAAAAAACAGAGTTTGCTACTCTCACATCAAAAACCGATTATTACTACCCTACAAAGATATCGGCGTTCACTTGTTGACTCATGTCTAATGGGAGCATTTCAGGTACTCTCTTTTGGGTGGCCTACACACCCAGAAAATCCTCATGACCACTACAAAGGTTAGTCTAAATTAGCTCACGAGTTTTGATGAGGTCGGCGCAACGAAAGAACATAAATACCTACTTGTACGAAGCCAATCAAGCATCCATCTTTAGAATGGCACGTTTTCATCATAATAAGCATGTTTGGATCAGCCAAAATTAATGAAACCTGCCGTTAGATCGCACTTTCAAGAGTGATTCTTTAGACCAATTTCGTACTAGCGCTTGTTAGCCTTTGCTAGCTACGTTGGCTTAGATGCAGTAGTGCGGTCATCGCGCCGTTGCTCCAAAGTTGACCAAAAGAACTAGACTGGGGTTGACGCAATCTGGGACTCTTTTCAACGGCCTTCAACTGTGCTTTCCTTGCATTAGTGTTATGCTACCTGAGCAATTCACGCTTCACTTGCTTCATTTCTCGCTTCTGTGCATGAAGCGCTAAAATGCACAAGCCGTATTAGTTTCTCTTATGTTTTTAGAGATTCCACTTGGATTTCTTACGTCTCTATTTAGCCACCCATGGCGGTCTCTCCACAGTTGCATATACTATCGTTGTGAAGGTAATTGTAGGTCAATCGGGTGCAAGAGAATCTTTTTTCCAAAGACTAAATGCTCGCTAAATGCGATTTTGTTAAAAATTATGTTATTTTTGTTCATTCATTTTGCAGACAGTGTGGATGTGAGTAACAGCTAGCCTCAAGGCGACAATATCATCCTTGTAACCAAAAGAAGGCTATCACCTTCCTTTTAGCGATAAGAAAGCTAGCAATTTAAAGCGGTTTGTCATTAACCTACCAGTGCTACAGACAGTCCAAAAATTTAAAATATTTTTAATTGCGCTATTTAATAAAGCGAAAGCTGTACTTACGATGCTGAAAGGGTGCCCTGACCAAATTTTGTCGTGACTGTAACTGAAAATCTATCCTTGATCAGTAGGAAAGCGGGGTCCAGCTGAGCTGTATCCAATGTCACCTCTTTAAGAAGCCCAAATGTTTAGGTCGTGACGCTGTCATCTGATGGACAGCTCAGTCCTGTCACAGTTACCCACCAATCACAAACCGCGATTTTATGAGATAGAGTAACATCCATGGAAGAAGAAACAATTGATGAATCTTTTTCAGAAGGTGCTGTCGTGTCTAGGCAATGAGTGCGATGTGAAAGAATCGATTGTGAGAGCATTTGCAAAAATGTAATCCAGATATGTCATAATAAGCATAGGTTCCATGGCCTAATGGATAGGGTCCCTGACTGCCGACTAGAACACTGTGATTCGAGTCCCGCTGCTTGTAGTAGCACCATTGGAGTCGAACAGAGCATTGCAACTAGATGGATGGGCGTGCTAAAAATGGGAGGTAGGAAGTTACCATGCCTTGTGAGAGGCTTGAATCCTCGACATCCATGTTATTCGGATATCGTCCCAACCTACTGACCTGGTTCATCACCGCCGATCTTCTACCCTGATTTTCTCTTCACCCTCTTTCTACCAACTCCTTTCTACTACATTACCTTTTCACTTGCTTCCTTATATTCACTTCTCATTAGCCTTCCACCCCCTCCTCTTACTTTTCTCACCTACTCCTGTTACCACCCTGCCTCCTTCGACCAGATGCCATGCTCCACCGTTATGACACATGCGCAGTATTTGACGTGTCACCAGTGGAGTCGCGTATAGCACCAGTGGACATGGAAGGAGTAAGAGATAGATGTTTAGCATTCTCCGAAGTCCAGGGGTCAGAGCACTTGTAAAAAGGTTGAGTTTTGCCTACCTCATCACTTCGGCTTTACCATGTCTTGTTTTCTCAATAGCTACCCGCTCTAGCATCGTGCACTCACCACATCCAAGCAGATGGAGCGAGTGTGTAAGTAGATGGGTGGGTAGCTTATTTAATGCTAATTTATATTTTGTGGAAAGTAGGTGCATAAGGTAGCTGACATTTAATACTCTTTGTTATATTAAAGTGTAGGCTCTACATTTGGGGTCCAAAAGCACTCCTGGATATAGTAATTCAGGGGCGTTAATGATGAGGCTAAGAATGGTTTTCAGTGATCGCCTGCTAGTAGTAACTCCATGATACAGAAAGCATAACACCATTCACAGATTTTTTCTACTACTGAATCATCCATGTCGCACATTCACTTTGGCGAATCTGCTGCGAGCGGCTGTACGCATTTAATTTTCATTGATTTAGGACAGCAATTGTAAACTTAATGTTTGCTTGTTGACATGAGTCTTGGTTGAATAATGAGGCGAAATAACTCTGCTTGTGTTTTGCATGGGTCTGTCAAAGTTTTATTAGCTCATGGTCTTGTGAAAATTTCGTAATTGACGACCGAACCTTATTTTTCATCAAAGGGTTGAGCAGTCTTAGGAAGTGGCAACACTGCTGCGATGCTTGTCTGAATGCACTTTTTAAGCGAGAGGCGGCCAGTGATCACGACAAACATATATTCAATGCTATAAACGTGATATACGTTATTTGACTGATTGTTGTGCTATTCCTCATTATTTGGGCTCAGATTATTCATAAGCACAAATACTTGTACACAAATACACACCTTTGTTTGTGTACTTATGTACGTGGTCGCACACACAGAATTCGATGCGTATGGTGTATCCAAAATTGAAAGGCGCTTACCATGATGGTCACGAGCCAAATGTGCAAGTTTTAAGATAGAGTTCTTGGATGTGGCGAAGCACCTTGTGCTACTATAGTTGCGCACTTTAGTGCAGAGGTTATTGAGTTGGGTGAAAACTTGAGAGAGAGTATGTGATGAATTCAATGGATAAGCAAAGGGGCCTTCCAGATCTGCCTTCGGGATTACATGTGAGTAAAACTCAGAGGAGCGTAAGTCGCTTGCAGGGCTAAGATTCTGATTAATGAGATCCTGTAGTTAAAAATCATTGCAAATCAAATGCTCACCTCTTCGTCGTGTGCTCTAGCTAAAGAGCTACTAAAAATTTAGTTTACATGTAAGGGATGAGAGGCCGCTTGTCAAGAAAATCTTTAATTTGTTGATTCAAGCATGTAATCTACTGCATTGACCGCATCGGCTGTTTGCTCAGAA
This sequence comes from Taenia hydatigena, assembly GCA_036345935.2. Taxonomy (NCBI): domain Eukaryota; kingdom Metazoa; phylum Platyhelminthes; class Cestoda; order Cyclophyllidea; family Taeniidae; genus Taenia; species Taenia hydatigena. The sequence continues at coordinate 269,781 of JADWOT020001477.1, read as the reverse complement.
GACTTCTGTGCCTTAGAAGCGCGCTTCTTGCTTTTGGGCAAATAAGATGCTCCTGCAAGGAATAAAGCCTGTTTTAAGCGATGTAGCTTGCCGCACATCACTAGAGCGTGCCAGACTCACCCACTTACTTGATTATAACCTTAAATTCCTAGTTTATCCCACATCATAGTGTATGTAAGCAGCAGTAAGACACGCGGTAATTTCGATAGCAACTATGAAGAAGAGTTGTCGATTTGACAACCACGAGGTCAACTGTAAATAAATCTCCTTCCTTTCCTTTACTACTTTGCTTTCAAGTGCTTAGCCTCACCCACCCGTTCATCCAGGACAACACAACAGCAAAGACGGTACGAATAAGATATCTGATTGTGTTTCGTAGTCACTCTCAATGCCAAGTTCAAGAAATATCCCTCTCTTTTTTCTGCGGGACGAAGCAATTTTGACAATAAAAAGAATGTGCAGTGTTACATCTATTTTATTAACAACTCTATAATTGCCCGCTCAATTTTAGACCTTGGCTGTGGTTGGGTTGCACGAAAATGCCAGCCTCATTAACATGACGCCGCCCTCGACTGACTCAGGACACTTCACTCTCATCTTTGTCTCAATTTTGTCAACGTTGGCACTTTTATTAAATGCTGTCTAAGCTGACTGGTTAGCTAACTGTTGACTTTTACTCACTATCATTCCTTTGCAGCTGCTTCACTGATCCTATTAAGACTATTTTCTGGAGTGGCTGTCGGTTATGTAGTGCGTCTTTACTTTAGCGATTTCCAGATGTATCGATGGTATAGGCATTGACGAATGCTGGGAAAAGGAGAAAAAGTTTGATCCTGTCTGCCTAAATGCTAAGATCGTTCAGCATCAAAAATGCGTGCAGTGACCATTAGCGCATGTGATCACCTGAGTTTGCATTAAGGCGTACGCAACCGAGCAAACTCTCTGACCTAAATGAAATCACTGAATGGACTTGACTATTGAGCGTTGCTCGAAAGGTCAAAAACTCAACTGGTGATCACAGTTTGCAGCCTGGCTGGCGGGATCGTCGACAGTATAACTACTGCAGCACTCTCATCGATCTGCGATTTCTCGTTTACGAATGTTGGGTCATGGGCTCCAATGTCAATACTGCTTGTTGTCAAGTTCGACAAGAATCTCCCGTAAGGGCAGCCGGAATGTGGTGGAAGAGTGGAAGGGATTCGATGCGCAGGGAAACGCGTTCCGATTTTACCCAACATTGACTCCAACCAAAGTAATTTTTTTGTTGTACAGTGCTGCATAACAGTTGGCCAAACCGCTCATGATTAGGTTTGCCCAGGCCTAATAATAATTATTAGCAACACCGTTTTCTTTTAGACGCATAGCAATTACCGCTAACTCACTAGGTCCTGTGATACTGCATCACTAAATAGCAGTAAAAATCTAAATGTGTCATCAAATATTTTGTGCAGGCCTCATTAATGCATGTCAATGTATTTTGAGACCATTGGCCTTAATGAGCAGCTACTCTGCTTCAGTGGCAGATAATTTGTGCGAGGTATGCAAGGACAAAGATAGGGGAACGAACGGGAGATAAAAGAATTAGTTTCTGACAAGATGGGTCAGTGAAGAAATTCTTGAATCAATGAGTTGAATTGATGCTGCTCTGTTTCCCATTCGCATGGAATAAATCGTCTCTTTCATGCACCAATAAGAGCGTTTGCGGTCCTCTTGATGTGATCTATAACAGCTGCATGTCAGACCGGAGGACGACAGTTAACAAAGCTGATGCACAATAGATTGCGCGATACTGTAGACAAACTTACTGTTGCCACGTGGTCTGAATTTCTGTTTGATTGTGACAACGCTGTCTCGGGACCATTACCTTACTATCATTTGCAATGCAGTTTCGTTATCTGCAGTGCAGTAGAGGTTCTTCATTATCTAATAATATTTCTTTGCAGGAAACAAACAACTAGTATTTGTGATTTTGACCACACGATTTCACCCTTAACTTGCTTTAGCATAAAGAGCGATGCTCAAAGAAGACGTTAACTCTTACGCGAACCACTTGCTTACTCTGTTTGACAGCTTTGTAATATTTACAAATGTAAGCTCACAGGCTTTTAGTGGAACATGCTAAGATGTAAAAGTACTTGACAGGAGTGCATGTGTCAGCCAATTTCATGCTCCATAATTCGATTGGAGACAGGAAAGTGGAACGTGTGCAGGAAAAATGTAGAAAATTCGTTAACATTTGAGTACCAGTATCCCTCCCAAGAGATGATGTCTTTGCCTGTACGATTGCAGTACACACTTGGTATTGTAGTCACCTTTCTGTGGTGCTTGCCGCCTTTGCCTTGACCATTACATTCACCCTGTATACAACAGCTACGCTGAATGGGCGTAAGTGGGAGCAGGATCAGAGTTCCGTTAATGGATAGGCTATGCCAACCGCAATGCTGTTTACATCTCTGTGCATAGACGCCCTCATTTCATACGATTTGGAGGATGCACTGCCTCAGTCACGGTCCAACTCTTTTCTAACGGTTTCTCTCAAAGTGGGGCCACAGGTTGCATGCTGACTTGCTTGACTGCTGGCACAACTGCTCTTCGATAGAACCACCGCAGTCCTAGTGACCAATGCAATGACCGACTGAATGGGTGAGAAGGCCCTAAGGAGGGATTATTAGCAATCGGCCTTTTTAAAAGTTGTTTTTTTCTGAAATGGCGCAAATCAAAGGGCCTCACGAAACTATTCGATGGGTAGTAGGATGACAACATGCACAAAAGTAAGGGCGTATTTAACGAAAGCCTATGACTTAGACCTATTAGGAGGATTACGTATTTTTGGCGGGCGATTTGAATCCGCATGCCTTGCTGGCACGATAATGATTGACAAGTTTGGTAGTGCCCTTTAAGGCCAGTGCAGAAGGTCTGACTGGTTGACACCATCATCACAGATGGTAGATTCTCAAGGCGCGCATACACTTTAGGTTATCCCACCAAATGCTTGTGGGCTGATAAGATTTAGCAACCTCGGTTCATTCCGACCAATCGAAGTCATGTGCGTATAAGCCTTTACTGAACAAGAGTCTAGGCATAGTCATGCACTGTATCGCTTTTCTTCACCATAGCAAGAATGCAAATAACCTGTGCAAATTAAAAATGGAGTGCTTATTACTGGATTGAGGCTCAGTAGTCAATGCAAGAAAAAGTTATGTGGAATGGTACTTTAGGAAGGATTTGTTGAAGATCATAACAGGAAGCATCTGAAAGCAAGGACTGAATATTGAATGCTGAATGCGTCCTGCAGCATGCTTGAGCTAAGCCGATTCTTATGTGCTTTTAATTGCTCCGCATTATCAAAAGGACCTGTCTTTGGTTTTCTTTTCCGGATGTTGCTCCTTCAGCTGAACGCCTTTTAGCCATCAAGAGACATCTGTGTTCTACCACGAGATGTCTGCCTTAATATGGGGGAAGGATATGGACAAAAGGTGATAAAAATGAAGCGTCGAAAGCGAGCGGTTGAAAACTTACAAAATGAGGAGGTGAAATTAATAATCAATCATCTTTCTTGCAGCCTTTTAATGATACGAGGAGGAATCGCCTATTTGTAGGTAGGCTCTACTGGGTTTGTAGGAATGCCTCGGTAAGGTATGCCGGTGGAAGTGAAAGATGAATGCCATTGAGGAGGATGTCCCTGGGGACAGCGTTAACTACTCTGCCAAATAATACTGCCAAATAATAGTTGTCTTGAACAAAACTAGCGTTTGTTATTCTGACTGGCCCACCATCTAACTAAGTGAGAACCGCTCTTAAAGGGAATTCGACATGGACTACTACTTTTCTGATCTGGCAAGTGTTATCAAGCTCTGCACTTCTAGTAAAATGCTCCCCAATATTTCTGCCGTTTGTGAACTCTGTCCTACTGTCACCTGAAATGAACTGAAAAAACCCAATGAAGAGCAAGTAGCACTCCAGGCTAAAATTTTAGCACACTTACCAAATCATCGTAACGCCGCCTTTTTACTTTGAAACCGGTGGATCGCCTAATTTAATCAATGGTACGGATATTGGTGAGAGTGAGGGTAGCTTGAGTTCTGTTGCGCATTTATGCCTCAACTATTTAGCTGAACATCAACCTTGTGTAGGCAAATACCGTCTTTCTTCCTTATCTGTGCCCTTGGAAAGGTACATCACCCACGACTACATCACAGGCGTCTGTACCCATTACAAAGGGTGGTGCGTTGGCCTCAAAGTTAGGTAAAGCATGGATCTGTGCGGAGTAGATTCTTCGCGTTGGCTCATTATACACTTCGTCATGCTCGTCCTCCCACTGTAAATTCTCTTATCACCCGCTTTGCGGTTGTTTTATGTGGAGGATAGCAATTCTATCTAGGACTTTAGCAGGGCAAGTGCGGTAACTGGCCAAGCCTACGCGCTTTGTACGGATTTTGGTGATTAACATATGAGGTAATGAGACTATTTGCCATGAGAAGTTGACGAGTTGGTAAAGAAAATGGCACCTCTTTGGTTTTAAGGCTAGCCCTGCACCTCGCAGACGATTTGGCACTAATTCAAGTGTGATTCTGTGCTCTTGGATGTTATCGAGGCAGAGTATGTGGTATATTGGAAAAGTACCAACTAGTGCTATCTGCATCAAACGTTTGTAGTCAGATGCAACATTACAGAGTCCGGAGGGCATTGTCTGGAAATCACAAAGCCCGTCTTAGCATCTGTTTCCACCACTTTTAATTATAAGTGAGGAGCAACATGCGATCCATTAATCGCTTACAAGGGGTAACGGGGTTGCTTTTTTCTTAGTTACGGTATTCAACTTCCCATTGTAGGTGCTACCAGAGAGGCCATTAAGAACCTTGAAGATTCTACAACCATTTGCCTCGGATAGGAGAAGCAACGGTGTGCGCCTAGGTGGTTGCCAAACGAGTCTGACTTCTCTTGTGTTTAATTTACGTTTGAATTTGTTCTTCCCAGTTTCGCTCCTTGTCACGGAAATATTGTCGCACACTTGGCAAGGCGCAAAGTCTCTCCCTTTTCCTTCTTGCCGTAAAGTATCAGTAATTCCTTCCGAAGGTCTCCTATAAGTATTTTGCCAAATATGGTAAGCCACCACTAAACTACTACTTTCTGGAGTTTCGCAAATCAAATTCACATAGCAATAGGAGCAGAACAAAGAAGAGCCCCTTGTAAAAATGATTATGATTAAATGCCTCCACTTACTATCACGATTTAAAGTTATAGCCACTCAATTACTTTGTGACACTAGAACCAAGGAATCGGGATGTAGGAGGAGAAATTGCATGTGGTGTACAGACTGACACAAAGCGAGTGCAGTTAAGGGAACAGGAAATGCGAATTTAACTCTGGTGTGTAAATTGCTGTTATGCGATTGCAGTTGAAGTGGCGAGAGAGGAGAATTAACCTGATGCGTATCGCCTTGCACCTTGCATCATGCAGGATCGTGGGGAAGATTGATACACTAACGACAACCTCTTTGCTTCTGCCAATTCAATTGCAGTCACATGATGTAAGTCGACATACTAACTACAAATTCTATGCTCTCGGACATCAACTGCAGGCACATCATTAAAATCGGTACAAACTAAAACTCTGTGCTCTCGCCACTTTATAATAATAATAAATCTTCTATGCTCTCGCTACTTATGCCGCAATCACATGATGATGGCGCACAAATCTATTTTCATGTCGTAGCCCTTCCTGCGCATTATGAATCTTTGCATTTTCACCTCAATTTCTCGTGGACTTAGTAGAAACCCAACTTTACAAACAACACTGGCCAGCTTGAAAGAGCAGCAGTAAATATAAAATTCGCATGTAATTTTATATCCTTTAAGGATAAGATAGCACTGCTTGCTTAGCTGCTAAAATGCTATTAGAACGCGGAGATGCTGTAGTCGCGTGTTTGGTTAAACTTCGAGCTACATAGGCATGTGATTCCAGTTCACTGGGAATGCTTGCCGCTTCATGTCGTTCTTCAAATTATATTCTCTCTTATGAACTTAGTTTTTAACATAAAGGATGAGATTTTGTTAACTAAAATTAATCCATCTCCTTCTACTTCCTTGCTCTTAGGTACTCTGTCTCTTCCAATAATTTTTCACATGCAACAGAAGAACAAAGATTGTGTGCGAAAGATATTAACTTAGTGCCCCGCAGTGGTCCGGTCACTGTCAATGATAATATCTGATTTAGTAGTAAGAATTCGATACCAAGAGTAAAGGCGTGATGTTAATGCGCAATATTGCAGCACTTCCATCCACTTCATCTATAAATGCCTGCGCTAGATTTTGAATTGTGTCCGCAATGCAATCGATTCACTGAGTACACAAATGCGTGCCGCAACTGAGGTCAGTTTGTTCAGTAGTATCAGCTTCATTGCCAACTCGCAACATCATTACTTGACTCGGGACCCTCTACTTGCAATTTTATCCGGCTGTTGTCGACTTTGTCACTTTTTCTGTTTACTATTGCAGGATTTCGCTAGCGAACCAAATATCGAATTTTGTTTGTTATTAGTCCATTGTGCCTGCTCCATTGATCCTATTAATAAGACACAGTACAGGCTGTTCCTTAGAAACTTTGGCATTTCAATGTTTCAGATTCGTTATCAATTTAACGCCCTTTTTTTGGCCCAATGCTAGATATTTTATCAAATCTCTTTACTATCCTGATTTCCAAGCAACTTTAGAGGATGCATCAACAAATTCGAGGAAACTTGAGATTTTTTGCAGGTGGTTTCGGTAAATAATTAGTGCCATTGAGTGCTGCAAATAAAACAAGTCAAGTTCACACAAACACATTCATTTGAGCAAAATCCTTGGCTAAAATGAACTCGTATAGTTAAATCCTGCGATTTAGACTCCAGTGCATCGACAAAGTGAAGCATTGAGTAGTGACAGCAATAGGAATCCTTATATATTGCACCCACAATTAAATGCGGTGAGAACGAGAGTAAGCACGTGCCAAGTAACAGTTGACTATACCCCTTAAGATCACGCTTTCTTAAGTTATGCAATAAGTGGTTTGCACAACTTGCAACGCAACTAGGGAGAGGCAGCGGATCTGATGGCATTATCAACGATTTGGCGCAGGCTACATTAGTATGTGCCAGCAGTGTGAGATCATTGGTTGATCTTGCCATGCACGTCGCTGGGTCCCCTGTACCACGAATTAAGGGATTGATGTAACTGCTCCACTGAGGTGAGAATGAATAGCAAAGATTGTCAATAGGACGGTAGAACGGCTGACAGGTATAACTTATAGGTAAACGCTGCCAGGTATAATGAAAATCGCTAGAAAGTTGACTTTATTAAAATCGTGCTTTAAATGAGCTTGAAAAGGATGAATGACTAGGAAAATTTAGTCGAAATCACAGAGGTCGTATAGAGGTAGAAGTGTCTGATGATATTGAAGGAAGAGATTCATTAAAACATCACTACGGAGAACTTGACAGTGCTTAGCACGAAATGGCGTACTTTCATTTTGCCCAGGATTTGATTGGCGATTGTGTTACACGTAGCATAATGCAATACGCTCCGCTATTAGATAGATGTTTGGACAAATAGGACCGAGGTAAGCAAAGGAGAAGGATGCATTAAGCTTTGAGAGCATTTCAAGCTATTGCTCCTTTGGTTTTCACAGTCTTCAGCTTAAAAAAATAACTCATCTCAAGCATGAATTCGTCTTTACTGAAAAACAAGCAGTCTGATTCAGTTTTTAATAAAAGTTCTATTTTGTATGACTAAAAATCACAACACCTGGCCACGTAATCATTAATTTATTCAACTACTGCAGATTATTTGATTGCGTCATGTTCACACAGCTTTCGTAGTATCTGGTCACCGCTGCAAGGACTTGGTGACATTTTGGCGTGGGCCAAACGCGATTACTCTAAATTGTTCGCATCATACCCATGGAACTGAGTATTACTACTTCTCCTTAGTCCATTCGAGAACACAAGTTTTGTCTTTACAGCATTTTGGTTGCTGCACATCTCTTTATCCCCTCCAAAATTGACGCTGAGCCAGAGCTTCAGTCAAAACATGCAGATCATTTGTCTGCACTGCCGAACTAGCTTTGACCTTCTTTACAGCTCTAATGGCCTCATTATTAAAACAATTGGTTCCCAAAGCATCGGATCTCAGCATGCGTCTTGTTAATTCTATTATCAATTCCAATGTATCATGTTTCACTGGTTACTACTTAAAGTCGCTCAGAACACACGAAATTTGGGCAGCGACACTACACCCCCGCTGACTCAGATTCGTCTCAAATAACCTATTTTTTCCACTATTTCACTCTCCTCGGGTATCAAAAATGTTTCCTACGAGAAAAATGATGAACAAATAGTCCCTTATCAAATTGACTCATTTTCTTGCCCAAACTTTACATTCGTGACATTTTGAAGTACCGCCAAATGGAGTCGCATGCAGTAAATCTAAGCGAAACTTTTTGAGCCAATTTGATTTACGCAGCGTTTTCTATGAAGTACACAGTGATGCTTGCTTATCTGCATAATCTAAACGTCAAAAGTACTAGATTAACTTTTAGGATATTTTAACCTGCCAAACGTTATGTATTTCCCCTGCAATTAACTCACCACATCTACATTCTCCTCCCTCTCCCCCTTCCTATCCCGATCAGGCTTCATCACTGTGTGGTTGATGTTTTGTCTTTTAGTGGCGATGGCGGTGCGAGAGAATCAGGTCCCATACAGTAAGGTAGTATGTACCGCCAAACTACCTGCTCATCCAATCTCGACCTCTGGCTCGTCGCAACCATGTTTTGTTTAGAAAATTTCGCCACCACTAGACGTAGAAGCACTGGCCTAGCAACAACAATCCTCTTCAATGTGCTTGAGCGTACGGTGTAGACGCTCTTTACATATACTTGGTGCTGCAACAGAGACTCGAGGAGAATGCAGGAGTGCATGGAAAGATGCGAGGACATCCGGACCCAACTTTAGTTCCATTCGCGACTCCGAGTTTCGGTGGGACTAAAAGTCCAATGACGCTTTAAAGCTAAAACGCATCCCTCCTTTATTTATTTCTTCTAAAACATCCTCACGTCAAAGAGTAGCTTCGCTGATGGGTTTCCATCATCATCATCATCATCGTTGAAAGCAAAATCACTTTCCACAAATAGGAGTTTGAGTGAGTTGAAGCGTTGCGTCTTGCGCACAATCCGTCTAAGTTGACCGCAATCGGTGAGGCTGCGCGATTGTGCTTACCTGTAGACAAGCACAATCGCCAAGTATATGAGGTCAGCATTGAACAATCCGAGTACGATTAGCAGTAGAATAACCTCTACTAGCTCTAAAAGAGGTGTACAAAAGGATGAGAGAACGTCTTTGGCAGCGCTATAGATTTACGTTTTGCATACCAAATCCTAAAGGTGCGAATAAGTGGCATGTGCGTTGAGGTCCCTCCATCTCCTGGCCAATTCATCGCAATCCTTGACTGGGGCAGCATTAGTGGATGAGAAAAACATTAATGGGATTGAAGATGTCTGTATACCTCTCTACTCGGGCTCCAACCTCAGCCAGGTCAGTGACGTTGGATTTGAGGGAGAAGAGAAGAAGATCGAAAATGCCTTGCGAGACATCACCATCACCAATACGGTAATGGAAGGTAATGGAGGGCAGTGTGGGCACTTGGATGTGTTGGAGGGTGCGCAGTGGATGGAAGAGACTGGCAGAGGAGGTGATATTGCCACCGCCCTCTTGCAGGTGAATTTGGACCAGTGGCATTGCTAATGCTGCCCCACTAGCCACTGAGAGGTTGATTCGCTGCCGACAAGTAAACAAACTAATCAGTGCACCATTAAATCTTCTCGTTTCTGGTATTTTTGTATTGCTAAGTTGTTTGTTTCTGAGTTTGGGATTTCTTTTTAGCTACTAAGGATGACGCATAAGATTTGTTCGCTTACTGAACTTTAATTGATATCTCCGCCTAATAACCATTTCATGCAACCGCTTTTGGGCACATTAGATAATGCGCGGAGTCTGCGTCGCAACAAAGTAGAATTTTGTTCTAACAAATTACAAACTACACAAGGTTCCGCTTAATGTGTTAAACCTTTAGGTGTTTGAGCTTCCGAGCTTAAGTTCGCAAGCAATTTATGATCCTTGTGCTCCGTTACGGCCCCAGCACTTCACTCGAGAGGTCACACCACAAGTATGAAAGAGGGCACCCATTTGAAACGAGTTTTACTCACATCGGTCTGGTTTCGTTGATACTTTGCGGTAGAGGGTTTCAAAGTTGGGTTAACAGGTCAATGAGTCATGATATGCAAAGGTCAATTTAGGATGTCACACTGCGCGTTTTAGGTAGTGATTTAGGTAGATCCAGTCATTCTCTATCATTGTCAGATAGTGTTATCTTGATATCAGTCCCGTCCTTGGTGATGGCGGCACCTCTTGCACTAGTTTTCAGGCTAACGGTAGGCAACTTATCCATGCATTCATTTAGCCGTCTACTCCTACTTTAGTTACCAAATGAAATCAACAAAGTCAATCGGCGTTAAAGAAGACAATTTAGAGGGTAAAAGTAGCTTTTCCTTGAACTTTGGACACAGCAAAAGTAGGGAAGACAAGATGCGAATTTGTTCTCAGTCAGCAAACGCGTAGCTGTACACGTTCAAGTAGGCATCAAGTCAGATAGCACTTATGAGGTGTTATTGTAGAGGTTCAAACAGCAACATTAAGTAAATATTAATGACGTTAAAGTTTTTGAGGCAAACAGAGCTGTTTACACCATAAGTGTAAGGACTCACTGATTTACCACCACTGGTGGTTCCGATCGCTTCTCAAACAACTTTTCGTGCCCATTGACTACCCTCGTCGCGTTTTGATTGCAGTACCAGACTAAGATTGGTCTATTCTTTAGCAAGGCTCTATATCACAACTAAAACCGGAATTGCCATGCATCACACACTCATGCTCTGGTAACCATGGCGCCTGCCTCAAAGTCATGTGCTTGGACATAAGTTAATAATCACAAATCAGGGTTATCATGCCGTCCATATCATCCATGGCATTTTTACTAGGCACACAAAAAAGTATGTGCATGCGAATAACGCTTACAGCCTGCACTTCGTCTCCCACTGATATCTGTCATGCAACATTCCTCGTCAATTCTGTTCTCATGTCTCACCACTCTCTGAGAACCTTAAACGCTATAAAGACCAAGGCATACAAGTCCTAGTGACCAAGGAACAATAGGGCCAGTTTTGATTGTTCCATGGTTAGAAAAAAAGTGTTTCAAGGTCCTTTGAGACGACGAAATCCGCTTCTTCGCCAACACTACGGAGCGGGGTTGAGGAAATCCGCAAGCTCAACGGTCATAAGGCTGACAACGTTTTCATGCAAGCTTTACTAACATAAAGCGAGACAGAGCCCATCTTTTATATTGCATCCGCCTCGACTAACCCATGTCGATATGCCAGGTCTTCAAAGGATTCATTTATACCAAGACGAACTATAACGCTCAAACTGACCATTTGGACATCAACTCCGGTAATGACTGTCACCATGGCATGATCGTCGCAACTGCTGTCCCCTTCAAGTAGTTCCCTTAGATAGATTCCCGCAAACTAAGTTGCCCTCACAAAATTTCTGATGAAAATTCATCCAATCATGTGACTTGAGTGTCGTGATGCGGACAGATAAAAAGTCGTATTTTTAGCATCTGCGAATTGTTTAAATGTGTCCTAATCCAAGCCTTGTGTTTCTTTTCCTTCTCTTCTCCTCCCACTAGTGCCGTATTAATAATTAGAAAACACTGAATGCCAATGACAACACTACCAGAATCCAACGGAGATGCATGGAAGGAAATGAAAAAAAACACAACAGAGACTACGGTGATGACACTCCACAGACCAACAATAGACCACGAAGTCGCAAAAGGGACACCACGATCCTACGTGTTCATCGGCCAGCTCGTGTCCAATGCAAGCAACATTTAGCTAAAGAGGCCACCAAATGACCGATTCATAGAGTACGTCACAGAAAACAGATGAACTCTCAAAAAGTGACGATACGAACCCTCTTTTCAACGGCTTCACCACAGCTTAGATGTTCCATTGTTTTTTCATCAAAAACCTGTATGCATAAAACAAATGCAATTAGCCACCAAGAACGCTCCTACGTATGTTTCACTGCTACCAACATCACCCAATATGCTTATAGCACTTCACTTCAGCCAATTATAAACAAATAAGGAAAGGACGTTCAAGAGACGACATTAGGCCACTCTGCATTAATCAGCGCATCAAATGCATGCAACGTTGGTAAGAAGATAGTGAACACTTACTGTACCCCCTACAAGGCAACAGAATCACCCAGACCTCATCTGCACTCACGGCCGAGAAAAGAGGCGAGGAAAGAATCCATCCCGTGACACCTGCAGTCCCACCAAGGACGCAACACCGCGAGCGTTCGTCTTCACTGCATTTCTCCACCTCATCCAAGGAGTGCTAAATTAATCACACCTTATCAAATTGTGCATCAAGCTTTATGATGAAAGAGTGATAAGTCTTTTAGCGCACCAACGACTGTACTGAAAAATGGCGCGTAGTGGCATTTTTTGGCAGCGAATAAATTATATCCATATGCGGAAATCATTCCAGCTCACCACCTGCTGCTAAGGACATATAATTTACTTAGAAAGATATCCAATTCCTGCATAAAAAGGCCTAAATAATATCACGAACTAGGAATAAACCATCGATTCATGATTCTAGCATTTTCGAGTCCAAGCTATTTCACATCTCCTCTCACGTCTACACTCAGACGACTTCTAGTTTTATGCCCTCTTTCAGGGGAACGATGGATGCGTTGCTCCCAAACCGCCTTCCCACCTTCCCAACAATCATAATTCTTTATCCATTCACCGAAGTCAGCATGCAACTTTTCATTTGCACTTGTCGTTGCAGTCAGCAACTTCTTTATCGACTAGAGCAAAGGAAAGGAAGCCATTCAAACGCCATATGATAAGTGAACTCCTACAATGAACTACTAGAGTGGCTGCAACCAACAATTTCAGTTCAGCTGTGCTAGAGATGAAAACCTGGGGTAGAGATTTACACCACACAATCGCTGCATTATCCGCTTACAGTTTCCTCGAATCAATTTTGTTGTTTCTTCAATGAATGCCACATAACCAAGACGGTTACCTCTAAATCGTCTTAATTAGTCCGAATGCTCTCAAGCGGCATGTCCATCGATCCAATACGCGATTCGTCGCCCACAAATGAAGTAGTGGTAACAAATAATAGTAAAATCAGACTCCTCACCTTTCATCATGACTTGCAAAAGACTTACGACAGCCAAAATCAGTAGACACCACCCTAATTTATAGTGCGCTTAGGCATTTAATCAAGCAAGTTAATAGAATCTAAGCATTTCATCACAAGCATCACACGAACCACGATTTCAGCAAGCCCCAAAAGTCGCTAGCCACACTTTCATGCCAATAATAAAGGGTTACCTATGCATACGCATAAAATGAGTTAAAAAATTTCAAATATGAATGCACGCATACCTGGACTCGTTAGCGCGAACCACGAACCATGCACGGCGACGAACACACTCAGATCATCTCTTCATACATAACGCTAGATACATAAGAAGGGTATTAGGTATGATGAAAACAAATAGTTGCTGCAGGGATTCCAATCGACCTTAGGTATCACAGTGGAAGCATAACTTCTCTTTTTTAACCAATAAGACTAAGCAAATGCAGTTTCGCAAGGCATTTGTAGGACACTCTAAACACAAAGTTATAGTTTTAATGCTTTTCACGCCACAAACAAGGTCTCGGTAAGTCGTTCTCTAGATTATTCTTTAATAACTAGTGACTTTTGTGCCAAGTTTGATTTTTTTGGTTTTTTACAACCCACGTTTGTTGGTGATATAATAGTGTGATGCTTACTTTTCTTTAGACGTACATCGTAAGCGAGGGCAGGAACACAATTGACTCTCTCGATTTCGACGCAGGCGATCCTACAACATACTGGTAATACGCTATTGATTGACCGCTTCGTCTAGGACGATTAAGACGTCTCAGAGTAATGGACCTTCTCGTATTAGGCAGTAGTACTTTGTTTGTTTGTACTACCGGTTTTCGGTCAGGGTCATAGGGGTGGCCATCTTGCCCTAGCTGCGTAGGCTGGCCGCTCAGCCATGGCAGCGGCCTATTCCTCTCTGTCCGTTGAATACATATATATATATATATATGATACACTAGTATTCTGCCTTCTCGCTACAAGGCATAGGCAGAGGATCTGTGTAGGATGTTCCCTCTCTTTCTCCTTTCCATCCTTACTATTGAACGGCTGAATACGCTTAAACTTTTCTAGTAAAAGCAAGAGAGCAGAGAAAGATATTGTAGAAGAGTTCAAGGGAGAGGGATCACGCTGCATCGCGATCAGGTTCAAATTGTTCCTTCGCCTCTGGCCTACAAAGTACATTTGGAGAAGTTAGGCATTACATCTGTGCACCGTTAGCATGAATTACTGAGGTATTGACTCTGGAAAATGGAGGAATCTGCTAGTTGTCCATAGCTGGACCAAACGCTATGCTACTACTGATTAGCATGGTAATGGGAATATTCGGCGCAAAAACTTGCACTTTTGTTGGCTGCTCAGCTCGCAGTCTTGTCTGCGGTCACTTGGACGACCACCGTGCCTTCATCGGGTGGCCTAACCTCTAGGCCACGCTACAAGCACAAATTATTTCTACGTGAGGAATATAGTTGTTTTGCTCAAGTGGTATGTCTACTTTTATCCTCGGGTAAGTCGCAAAGTTCTACAGTTGCCTTTGTTGAATTCGTGCATTATGTGATTACGCATAAATCGTACACATCGACGCCTAGACAAAGCTGAAGGCACAACCACACGCATTTTTTGTCGCTAACGGTTGATGACATGGCTCATCAGACTCTTTCGTGGACTGGAAGTGGCACGAAACAAGTGTTAGGGAATACAAAGTACATAAGTAAAGGAAACGCATTTGTGCAGAATAATAAATGCACAAATTGTCTGCAGTTTGTTGATCCATCTACAATTAGGGTCAGCTGTAGCACTGAGAAGGGCCACAAGGGCATAAAATAGGAAATTGTCAGTAGGAGGATGCTTTTCGGTCATCCAACAAAGGCGATGCGACCAATGCTCTACTTACTCTCCTCAAGGTGGGTGGGCACCTCAACAAAGTGACTGGCATTGTCATGGGTTCGAGGAGGAGGATTCGTAAAATCGAAGTTTGCCATGGGTCCCTTGATCTTGTCAAGTTTCAGACTGGCTTCTGCTGGCTCGTCTAAATTCAGGTGGCATTACGTTTGCCAAGGGTGCAATGGAGACTGCGATGTACTAGCGACATCTCCCTGCCGCATGCAGCCTCGAGAAGCAAGGACTTACGTCGATTACTCAAGAAGTCAACTGAGGTGGCTTGAGATGCAAGTAGGTTGAAGGAATAAGGATGCTCAGTGTACAAGATGCTACTTCGGCTCAATCAGCACTGCCTGAATCAAAAAGAATGGCGTATTAGTTCGTCCCTTTTCAGGTCTTTGACTAAATGGACCTTGACGCCACACTTGCTTCTAAGGGGCAGGTGAGATGTAGTGCGTGGTGATCATGGGAACGACGAAGGCACAGATTTTATGCTGAATGCATACATTACCGGTGGTAGCTTAAGTCGGTCCGTAGACTTGTTGCATATCATTAGGCTTCGAAATTTTCATGAGCCCTAAGCAGAGGTTGACACATTTTAAAATACCAGTTTGTGGTTTTGTGATCATTGCTCTTTGAATTTTTGGAAATACTTTATTGGTTGCTTTACTGTGGTTCACTATTCTGTACATGCGTATAAATGCATGTGTGTAAGTCTGTTAGAATTGCTGAGTTTCGGCAGTGTATTTGTTGCACTTAAAAGCCAGAGATAGAGCAGATTAAATTCAGAGGCTAGTTTTGATTTGGAATGACGAAACCTAATCGTATTTATTTGTTAGGCTGAATTGCGATTGCGCGGTTGATTTCAGTCTTCATTCTAATGTGAAGTGGTTTGAGTGTCGGCTTTCCCACTTTTTCCTTTCGTACTTTTCGGATGCTACAAATTTACAGTAGTGATGAAGCTACATGTGATGAGCGTGTGAAATGACATGCAACGTGGGATTTTTAAGTCATTTAAATGATTTGACCTGCGATGCGGATCTTGCCATGGATGATATTGTTGCGTTTGATGGCATAGCGATAGGTGTTAGCTCTTTTGTTTCAAGCATTGGATAATTGCATGGTCAGCAAATAAACAGAGAGATGGATGTGAGGTTAGTGTTGAGCTGGTAGGCAGGCTTATTGTCGCGTTGAGAAAGGCCGGCGAATTGGGGTGGAAATGGGCGGGGGTGCTGAAGAGCTATTTTGAAATCTTCTCTGGCCCTTCTCTTGAATTCGGATTTGTTTGCATTTTGAAGTGTATGCCTTTTATCTTTGTATTTACTGACTTTATCACTGTACGCGAATGTATTTTATGTTACTCCTCAGTTTATGTATTTGGAATGCATCAAGTTGACTTGTTTATAGTTGTGTGCATGTACATGAACAAGTCGGAACGCATACAAATTTTTTTATTGAATGAAGATGAGGAATTGAATTTGGACGAGAATTTGTTATCCAGCAGCAGCACTTTTCATCGATTGTTCGTTTCGCAGAATAATTTAGAAGGGGAGCAGTTGAAGTTGTCCTGGCGGTTGGTTGGATAGTGGATGATATCAAAAGGGAGAGATAATGGCAGGAGGGGTCTAATCTGTTGGAAACAAAGGGAAAAATCTACCAATCACCTGACGCTGCACGGTGCTAGATTCGTTGCAGGTGCAAAGTTCGGCAAGAGTATTTTTTTCCTTGGTGTATTTTGTGATAAGCATGAAGATATTATTGAACAGCACTGGGTGCTAATTTTGGGTGCAAAACTTGGTAGCGCAGTATTTTTGTATTTAACGAGTTAGGTCCTATTTTGTTTACGGGGTCCTGCCAACAACATGCATCGTTGCTGACGGTGGTACCGAGGAAGGAGAATGTGGTTGTAGAAGCCAGCCCATGGGAGTCCACTGAGACGGCACTATTCGCCCTTGAACTCGTAGTCGTCGTCGATGACAGATGTGATGTTGCAGTCATTCGACCAAACTATCTTGCTGAAGATTTCCTTGCTCAATGTTGAATACTCGCACAAGTCATAAGTAACGCGACTTTGTGCTTGGAGGAGTTATGAAAGACTGGATGCGGTGTTGCATAAATTAAGTCCAATGTTATCATTGGTCTACAAATATTAGTTTTCCTTGCTTGTTTTAAAATATGATGTTCAGGTTCTTTCGCCTTTGATAATGGTATGGTGCGAAGTGAAGCCAATGCGAGGTAGTTGTGAAGTAATCGGCATTGTGGTTAGTGTGAGCTGTATGTGCTTGAATGTGGTTTGGCTAATGCTAAAGAAATTCGAGGCAAGTTGTTGAGAAGTTTCTGTGCCTGCGTAACTTACGCAAGGAGGCGTTTTCATTGACGGCTACATGTGTGTGCTGCAGTGAGTGGTAGGAGAAACGGTAAATGTGTAATGACTTGATGCCCCATTTGGTTCTGCAGGACCCAACATATGGAGTTGAATCCCTTATCGAATTGTGTGGGTGTGCGCGTGTGTGTTGTTTAACGACCACATCTGTCGGTTAATGGCACTGAGGAGTGTTGATGCTGCCTAATGCAATTAGTTAAGTTTGTACGTACGGCTGCCCTGTGGCACGAGGTTTGAGACTGATAGTCACATCAAGTCTTAGTTCTTCTGTTAATGTCTTGCGCCGCTGTCCTTTCTAAACACGAAACCCCACTCGCATCAATTAAGGTTGTTATAGTAGTGTTTTTAATGGATTGTCACTCTATCAACGACGAGTTTTGTAAAATGAGGCCTCATTTGTTAAATGCTGTTGAACATGTTTCTAGCGTCTAACTTGGCCTCTTGATAAAGAAGCTACAGATCCTGAATTCAAAAAAGGTTTGGTTTCCATCAGGGAAATATTTTGCATATGCATGGAAGCATCACCGAACAGCATTAAAGGTGAATCTCGCCCTTGCCATTGCTTTGAATTTTTAAATAGTTGGTTTATAGCCACCCGCTTCTAGACTGGACTTGACGTGCGCGGATTCGAGTGCGATTCGAGTAAACACCCGTTACGACATTTCTGACTGGAAATGAATAGCCTGGTGCCTCAGCCGATCCGTCTGCGAAATTTTGATGGACTGAATGCAAGTCGCGTAACCTTCTGCACAATCACTTTCGCACACGATCAAGCGGTTTTGGTGCCTGTTTCAAGGAGGGGTGGAATTCATTGGCGTCACTACAAGAACTCTGCTGAGGCATCCAGAGTTGTCTGATGAGGGTGAATATGATAGCGTGAGGTTCATTTTACACCCGCATAATACTAACTTGTCCATAACTCCGTTGAGTCGGTTTGTAGACTCCTGCATCTAGATGGAATATCTTTACACGAGTGCAACGAGTCTTTTCGTTTGGTTGTGAACGCTGGCACTAAACATGAATGTCAATTCGCATATGATGTGCATGTTATTGTCCATGAGGCACATTAGGAATGGAACTTTATCTAATAGAAATGCTACACTGTGTCTAGAGCATTGTTGAGCACAAAGCTGACTTAATAGAATGGATGTGGGTGCGTTTGGGGCATTTTCATGTCGTTGCTGTTGGGTTGTTAAAGAAGATATGTGTAGGAGGAGGGTGGGCATTGAGAGTCGTACAGATGGAATGTGCAACGCGAGGGAGACAGAAGAATGAACTAGTAAGTTTGTTTGCAATCTGACACAAAGATGAACAAATTGAACCATGGGTGCGATGCGTTTGATGGTGGCGATGGTTGAGTGTGGAAGCAGACTTCTGACCAGTTGCCGTTTTAAGGGCTGAGTGTGGGGTCAGGAGTGTGCGCTCGGAGATATCATTCAACAAAAGCGTAAAATTTTGCATGCTATCAGCATTGGATCCGAAGTCGCCGCAGAACATGGAGTTGCTTCCTAGCGTGCCATCGCGTTAGTGATATGATGGCCATTGATGCATAAGGCGTAGCAAATTTGCGTTGAAGTACATCGCGGGCGCATCTATTCCCGTGTACTAGCAATCAAGAGCGAGGTTAGTCCTGTCTGCTGCGCAACCTTCTGTGGTACTCAAATGAGGATGTTGTTCAAAAATTGGTCATTGCTTTCTTTCTGTGGGAGACGTGGCGAGACGTCGTTTGCTAAAACATTCGTCTATTTCCAAATTGCTTAGTTCTTGATGCATTTGCTCGCCTTTCTTCATATGCTTCAATAGCCTCATTTCAATTAGCGGTGGGTGACTTGTGATATGCTCATTTACTTGTGCGAGAGTGTAGGGTGCCATTCGTTGATGTGGCTTCTTAGTCGACTAGATGACATTCGGTGGTGGTGGTGGAGAAAATTGGCTTAGCAATAGAGAATAGGATGGTTGCATCAATATCTGAATGTAAAATGGCGCAGCATAGTATGGAATAATGAAAGGAAGTGTATAGTGGCAGTCTACCTTAGCTCAGCTTAAGGTAACGTGGAGTAGTATGGATTGGTGCAAACAAGGAGGAAGAATCCGCTCCCATCACCTAGCAAGGACGCCATTGACATAAGCCATAAGCCCTTTGCCTCAGTAAACAACCAGCTAGCTAACTGCTGCTTCACTGCCTAATAAGGTCAACGAACGAATAAGCCTAGTGAGAATACACTGTCATGCTTTAATATCCCCCGTCCATCTGTCAGTAGTTCACTAGCACCCACTACCACCATCGACACAACAACAGCAAAAGCAACGTTGTACTTGTCACCTCTGACCTCATGCGCGCTATCCTCTCCACCTGTCGACAACTATCCATCCGCACGGCCGATTGCCCACCAACTTACTCAGGCAATTAATCGTCCGTCCTCCTGCCTAATAATATTTCTCCCTACAACCGCTGTGAATGTTGGTATGCCGACCTGGCGCACAAGGGCGATGACTTGGGCGCATTAGAGGTATCCACTGATGTGACTTGGAGAAAAGGGACAGAGGAGGCAGAAGGGGAGCATAATGGAACGCCGGAAGCAAGCTGATGTGTTTCCACCTTCAGCTCAATTAATCGCACATCTGCAGCACACACGGCCAAGCACTGGTTTGCCGATTGACCCAAAATCTCCCTCAGCTACCCTACAGTGCCTCCCTACACCGCCTTGTTACCCTCATCAGTGGGATGAGCAAAGGTGAATGCAATGTACGATGTGGTATTGAAAGTGGCCATTAACGCGTTTACACATCCACCACGATCTCTCTCGATCCGTCCACCCCTCAGCTACAACGCCGCCCAGGCGAAGACGACTTAGAGGACCTGGTTCTAGTATTTAAAGTATAGACTATGTGCAAGGCAGTGCCGGTCTTGCGCTTCCTGTGCTCAGTGTGCATGACGGGGTCGCGAATGAGGGTCCCTGGGAAGAACTTGAGCACACAGCGATCTCCCTACAAATACGCTTATTAATTCTAAACACTTACCGGTGACTTAAAAGAGGCCGAAATGCTCTTAAAGTTTACGCGAGATGAATAATAAGCTAGCAGATTAGTTCCGTCAATGTTCCCAACCACAATACGCGAAGCTTGAATAATCCGAGTGCACATCCAAACGTGGAGTACGATTACGTTACCATTGGCATTCACCAATGCAATTTTATATCGAGAACATGAGAGACAAACCTTACAAAGTCAGCAACACCTGATCGATAGAAACAGGTCCAAAAACCTGCCCTCATTTAGACATTATAACTGCTGGGATCTGTGCCGTGTACAGGAAAATTATTAACTACCAATTTTCAAAGAACAGAGAAAAGGGAGAAAGAAAATCTAACCGCTTCTCTGAGAATGCGCAGCCTCTCCGAAGATCATTACTCCTTGACAAAATTTAACGTAGCGAGTAGAAACAGAGAACCACTCCATCGGTCTCGAGCTTTGATTCAGCTTCTTCGAGAAGAGTCAAGATAATTCAAACATTCGTCCCTTTCTCCAATGCCCTGTTAACCTTAAGAGACATAGAGTTTGGTCGAATGAGGTATCAGTCGCCCAAGACCACACAACACAGGCAAGAAATTGGGCCAACAATAACCAACCAGACAGAACTTGACAGGTTCCTTAGCGTGGCAAATTACTACAGACGTTTTGTTAAAGGCTTTGCTGAGATCACTAGCCCTGCATTAATTAACCAAAAAGCTGGCAAACACGTGGGAGGATGAGCATATCGAAGTGAAGCACAGAGGCCAGTGATGCCTGCCCCCAAGAAGCCATCCTGCAATGCGTGGCACCGATCCAACCGGAAGAGGTTAATCACATATACACGCATACGCATTCCACCGCCTTCTAACATCCATCTTACTTCCCACGTTATCGTCGTTTCCACCATTCAGTTCTTCCTCACTGCCTCAGTCCTGCTTCGATATCTACTCACCCTTGTTCCACTTCTCATCACTCACCTCTACCGTCTCCGTTCCAATCAGTCTGTAACACTCCGACTCACCCCTCTGTCGTTTGACTCCAAAGTGTCAACGCAGATAGAAATCGTAGAAACCAGAGATAAGCTGTGCTATAACCCTGCTTCATCATATCCTCCTCCTCACTGACCTTATTCACGTGCGTCATCGTTCCAGTATTGTCGCAGCTAGTGCATTTCACTTGTCAAAGTAAATCATGAAGAGCGTCTTCGAGTTTGTCGATTGATAGGAACTTATATTCCTTCCTCACTCGAGTACATGGTTAAGGAAATGGGCAAACGAAGGCATCCAGGAGAATGTGGAAGAAAGAGAACTGGTAATAAGGAACGCAGTTTAACAGCATTGCGCAGAAATATCCAACAATAACCCTTCCCTATCCTCTCCTCTACTTCCTTTCTTCTGTGAACGTCCCATCGCCTCTCATCCAACTATTCTTGCGTGCCTTTCAGCTTAACAAGCATGTTGCTTCCTTTCTACTGGAGAGGTGCAATCACCGCCATTGTCCTCTCTGCTGCAACACAGCAATTGACCTAGGTATGCGATTAGAAATACGCAACAAAAGCACGCTTTCACGAGCTTTATGTCAGTTAATAGGAGATAATGGCCACTGTCTTCACTAGATTCATACCTCGTGTTGCCCAAACTGCCCGAAAGTCGTCCTCCCAAAGTAAACAACAGGGATAAAAGGCTGACGAAAAGTAGTTCAGGCAAGGCAGCGCACTTCATTCAAAACACATTGGTATTGGAGATCCGTCTCATCCTCCTCGGCTGCCTTTGCATGCGCCATGTTGCAGAGAAATCGGCCAAGGTAAAAAGACAAGAAGGGAAGTGATGTCTACTCCCGCACAACCATCCACAACGGGTGCCTCCTAAGTCCAACATCACACGGCCCTGAGAGACACCACGCGACAACACGTGCCACTAATCGATTTACACGTGTAGAATTCGAATTGGTCCATCGCACAACAGCGTCGGATATGATCATCAACGTGTTGTTTCGTCTATTCCTGCTCATCTTTCTTCGTGAATTCGTCCCGTTAATTCAGTTGGCCATCAATGCCTCCCATTTGCTCCGTTATTTCCTTTTATTCAGCCTCCTGTTATTTTTTTACGTCTGTCATCTCCCTCGCCATCCCGACATCAGTTCCAACCGCCCAAACCACCATTCTGGAGAAGTCCAAAGGCCGAAACAGATACCTGCAGTAGCAAATAGGGGTAAGTTATGCTACCCTTTCCTCTCCTCATCTTGCGCTATCTTCTTCTTACCTCGCTTGCACACGTCACTTTAATATCATTAAATATGCTATTTCCATGTGCGAAGTTCTCTTCAATCTGAAATAAGAGAGGAAGTAGAGGAGTCACAAGAAGGAAAATGCGCTTAAATATTAGTGAAGTAAGTTGGTGAGTGGGTGATGGTGTGTTGGCAAGAGGTGGAGTGCAAATTAATAGGGCAACCAAATATCCATACAATGAGCAACTATAGGAGATCTTCATCCAGGATAGAAATGTCGACTTGGTCGGCCAGAAGGGCAATTGAGGAGAGGATGAGATGAATATGGCTCTGTACTACATACGCACAGGCACACATACATAGAGGTTCCTACCTGTCATTTTGGGACAGCGATTGAGTCGACTCTCTAAATGGCAGGAAGCGTACGTTCTTACAGGTTAATGTAGAGCGCCAGGTAGAGGAATTCTCTGCAGAGAGAAGAAAAGAGTTGGACAGTGAGATGATGAGGTGAGAGTTGGACAAGTCTATAAGTTACAAAGTGGGAGGTAGGATTAACGCGCTTATCTTCGCTCTCAGGGGTAAGGAGGAGTAAAAGTAAGAGATGGAATAGAGGCGAAGTGGTGTAGAACAATCTAGAGAGATGGAAAGATTTTCTTGTGTCATTAAATTGGGAAACAAAGGCAAGAAAATGAAATACAGGAAGTACCCACTAATCTGTTTTGTTTATATTGATTGCATTAAGCACAAACAGTGGAGCACAATGCAAGGCGCAACACTCGGAAGCATATGGAACATCGCAGTAGAAGACAAAAGGTGCTCTCACCGAAAGGTGCGTTACAGTAAGACGATGAAAGGGGGAAGTAGAGAAGAAGGCTCCTACCGCTCCATTTTGAAGACATCGTTAGGCCTACTTATAGTCCGCGTGCCCTGATTTCTGGTGTCTGCAAAACGAAAGGAAGAAAAGACAGCATTTTACATGGCATGGAGTTGTGTTAATTCGATTAGGAGGGTCAAATTAGAGTGCTATTAAGGTTGACATCAATGGTAACGCATAAAGCGCCTCTGAGGATGAGGTACGCACGATAGATGTGGTAGCCCCGTCTAACCTCTCCTTCCTTATTTTATGCAAGCCTTTCATAACTCAGCCGACGTGACTAGTCCAGTCCGTCCCGATCCAGTGCAATCTAGTCAGATCGAGTCAAGCTGTGTTACAGTGTTTCCGCATGTAAGAGACATGAAAAGTAAGCGCGGCACAGCAAGCATAGTGCAGAGTAGGAAATTTAAAAAAGCATCAGTGACTTACTCCTAGAGATGACTAAGATAACGGCAATGCGTTTCTTTTGTGTGCATCTAGGCCTATGCTTGGCAGAATTAATGCGTTGCATTGCAAAGCAGCGTGATTACACATCTGAAAGAGGTAAGGGAATGATTAAGCTAAAGGCAAGCGTTTGAGAATAGGGGAGCATAGAACAAGACAGGATGGGAAAGGGGTAAAGAGGTTGGAAATGGACACCATATGATAACTCTACAAGATGCTATTGTGCGGCATTTTTCATTTCTTTCTTTCTCCCATCTATTCCTAACCTGGTCCCCTTATTTGCTGATCTAGTCATCTGACTGCGTAAAGCATGAGGTGATTGACTCAATAAAAGGAATCCAATCTTTTTCGAACTACATACTAGAAGAGGTTAGTCATAGCCTCCCTTTTTCGTTTGACATACCCTGAGTACCAGATTTGATATTATTGAGGTTACGTACGCAAACAAAGAAGGAGGAGAAGATAGAACAGGGATACTAGAGGAGAGGCGGAGGGGCTGGTAGCATAACATACCCCTAATTTCGACGGTACCCATCCGCTTCGGCCTTCTGACTTCTCTGAATTGGTGAGTCGGAAGGTTGGGAGTGATGAGGAGATGGCGAGAGAGCTGACAGAAGTGAAGAATGAACAGATGACCGGATGCAAGGAGAAATCGAAGCGGGAGGGAGGCACAGACGAATAATTAAATTGTAAAGTCGAAAGCTGGGAGCAAGATGGAAAGTGGTAGACGATACAGCACGTACCCATCCGCTTCGGCCTTCTGACTTCTCTGAATTGGTGAGTCGGAAGGTTGGGATGTTCGCACTTATGCCCACCTCCAGAACATTGGACCAGTTAATGAGGCGAGTAGTCTAATCATTCGCCGATGATAAAAACGCGTTAAAATGAATGGCTCAGCGCATTCGTTGCAGTTCCTAGACTAACGCCGGATCGCATTCCAGTTTGCTTATTTAGACATAATTTGCTGCGGGCAGGTTTCATGAGGTTGCTTTAAAAAATCCAGCTCATCCAACTTTATTCTTCACTTACCCAATTGGTGAGAGGTTGTACAAATTCGATGCGCACCATTACGTAGATTGGAATTCTCAATTACGCTAAAGAAACAGAATTTAATTGAATGGAATTTTGTCCACCACAAATGTTGTAAGTACTTTTCAGCTAGTGCAAAAACGCCCCACTTTTGTCCGAATCGCAAGAAAAGATAAGTCGCTAGACATTCGGCCCGCCAATCCAATTGTAATAATGCCGCCAGTTATTTGAAAGGAAAACCTTTAAACAAACAGTCAGTTGGAGCTTAATCAACTTTTGACAACGCCTTTCTTGTAAACTTCAAGCAAACATGTGCACCTTTTAAGAAATATGAGTCTCAATTCCTAGATATCAACAGAAAACACAAGAATTTGCCCCATTAGAAAACACTATAGCTATGCACGCAATATAGTCTTATTATTAGTTCTATGCCGCAGAGGGAGCTTTGTGCAAGTGAGTGCCCAGGATGCGATATAGCACAATCTGATGATAAGCAACTTGAGCCATACCTGCAGTGAAGGTGGGGAGATCCATCGCTGGACTAAAAGGTGGGGTAGCGCTTGGAAAGAATGGCTAAAAGACGTTGTTGTCGCATTCTATTTGGAGATACGGATAAATGAAATGTTAAAACAACCTTACAAAATTGTTTAACACGGCAGCATACATAGCAGCAGTAATAGGTTCTCATTTAAAAAGTGCTTATGAATCATAATTATTTGACTCCGTTTGTTAAATAGAATGCATCACGAATCATTTTAAAACATAATAAATGCATATGACTCGTGCAATTTTTAAGACATAATTAACTGCATTTTGTATTTTTTGTGAAGCGAAGGTGTCTTTGAGTCAAGCAATTCCCTCATCATTTTGAAGGTCATTAGCGGTAACTACTTTTCTCCTCGGTAATATAGTATACCCTTCGTCACGGACGCCATAACTTTGGTAAAAGTGGAACTCGTTCTATAGAATAGCATGAACTTTTCCGAGTCACCCAAGATCATTTGGTGAAAATGGCAGTGCAGGCCTTGAACTCCACAAATATGCGTCGCGTTTGATTTGAGCATAATTTGCTGAGCATGGCTATTCAACAAACGTTTCGAAATCAGAATCCCGTCTTTGCCATCGCTTCAATACGACTCAGGTCAGAATGAATTGTGTTTTATTATGTTTAATCACGCCGTTGTGCATTTAGAAACAACAGCCATTTGCTAGATTATTTGACTTCACCACTTATTTTCAAGATCTTAATCAGTAATGCACAGTAAAAATCATTTTTCACTAGTTAACACAGTGCTAATTTCCATAGACAACATTTAGATTATTAACTTAGGTTATTTAAGAGTTGCAGGGTTTACGTTAGGAGCTTTCGAGGCAAGTAAGGAAAAGAATTTATCCATAAAGTGGCTGCCTGCCATATTCCATCTGCATGGAAAACAGCTAATTGGTACTAACTTTCAGCTGGTGGTTAAGACCGGTACACTCGTAAAACAATAGCAAATTAGCCACAGTGCGATGCACTCTATGTTTATCTCCCATAAAGCAATAGCGGTTTGGTTATGCAGCTAAACGAAGAGTGTGTTATGACTAAGATGGGGAAGAAGACGCGAACCCTAACTGCGCCGTACTCTCTTTCATTCTATCTAGAGTTAAGTAAAACTAGGTATCAAGCGTTATTTTGCTTCCGTGCCTGTGAAGTGCAGTTTCGGTGCAAAGCGTTTGATAGATAGGAATGGCTGCAAGGTAATGGGAATGATTTCATTACGAAAAGTGAGTTAGCACCAGCACAAAGCTGTAATCGCTTTTCAAGGTTTCATCTACAATGATTCAAATTTGTGCATTGGGCTAACCTATATTTAAGGAACCCAATTTGGCAAAGAAAGCTCAAATAACATAAGCATACAGAGCTGCGATGCATCTGTCCGTTCAGGTCCAGGATCAGTCAGAATTAAAACACAGCAGCTTATTCCATTCAGTGATTGCTCTTAGTCGTTTTCCTATCGAATTATAAGAATTAGGGTTTGGCCAATGATGAAAGCATCAAGGTTAGCACAGAATCGTGATAAGCTGCCTTACGTGCTGTATCGTCTACCACTTTCCATCTTGCTCCCAGCTTTCGACTTTACAATTTAATCATTCGTCTGTGCCTCCCTCCCGCTTCGATTTCTCCTTGCATCCGGTCATCTGTTCATTCTTCACTTCTGTCAGCTCTCTCGCCATCTCCTCATCACTCCCAACCTTCCGACTCACCAATTCAGAGAAGTCAGAAGGCCGAAGCGGATGGGTACCGTCGAAATTAGGGGTATGTTATGCTACCAGCCCCTCCGCCTCTCCTCTAGTATCCCTGTTCTATCTTCTCCTCCTTCTTTGTTTGCGTACGTAACCTCAATAATATCAAATCTGGTACTCAGGGTATGTCAAACGAAAAAGGGAGGCTATGACTAACCTCTTCTAGTATGTAGTTCGAAAAAGATTGGATTCCTTTTATTGAGTCAATCACCTCATGCTTTACGCAGTCAGATGACTAGATCAGCAAATAAGGGGACCAGGTTAGGAATAGATGGGAGAAAGAAAGAAATGAAAAATGCCGCACAATAGCATCTTGTAGAGTTATCATATGGTGTCCATTTCCAACCTCTTTACCCCTTTCCCATCCTGTCTTGTTCTATGCTCCCCTATTCTCAAACGCTTGCCTTTAGCTTAATCATTCCCTTACCTCTTTCAGATGTGTAATCACGCTGCTTTGCAATGCAACGCATTAATTCTGCCAAGCATAGGCCTAGATGCACACAAAAGAAACGCATTGCCGTTATCTTAGTCATCTCTAGGAGTAAGTCACTGATGCTTTTTTAAATTTCCTACTCTGCACTATGCTTGCTGTGCCGCGCTTACTTTTCATGTCTCTTACATGCGGAAACACTGTAACACAGCTTGACTCGATCTGACTAGATTGCACTGGATCGGGACGGACTGGACTAGTCACGTCGGCTGAGTTATGAAAGGCTTGCATAAAATAAGGAAGGAGAGGTTAGACGGGGCTACCACATCTATCGTGCGTACCTCATCCTCAGAGGCGCTTTATGCGTTACCATTGATGTCAACCTTAATAGCACTCTAATTTGACCCTCCTAATCGAATTAACACAACTCCATGCCATGTAAAATGCTGTCTTTTCTTCCTTTCGTTTTGCAGACACCAGAAATCAGGGCACGCGGACTATAAGTAGGCCTAACGATGTCTTCAAAATGGAGCGGTAGGAGCCTTCTTCTCTACTTCCCCCTTTCATCGTCTTACTGTAACGCACCTTTCGGTGAGAGCACCTTTTGTCTTCTACTGCGATGTTCCATATGCTTCCGAGTGTTGCGCCTTGCATTGTGCTCCACTGTTTGTGCTTAATGCAATCAATATAAACAAAACAGATTAGTGGGTACTTTCTGTATTTCATTTTCTTGCCTTTGTTTCCCAATTTAATGACACAAGAAAATCTTTCCATCTCTCTAGATTGTTCTACACCACTTCGCCTCTATTCCATCTCTTACTTTTACTCCTCCTTACCCCTGAGAGCGAAGATAAGCGCGTTAATCCTACCTCCCACTTTGTAACTTATAGACTTGTCCAACTCTCACCTCATCATCTCACTGTCCAACTCTTTTCTTCTCTCTGCAGAGAATTCCTCTACCTGGCGCTCTACATTAACCTGTAAGAACGTACGCTTCCTGCCATTTAGAGAGTCGACTCAATCGCTGTCCCAAAATGACAGGTAGGAACCTCTATGTATGTGTGCCTGTACGTATGTAGTACAGAGCCATATTCATCTCATCCTCTCCTCAATTGCCCTTCTGGCCGACCAAGTCGACATTTCTATCCTGGATGAAGATCTCCTATAGTTGCTCATTGTATGGATATTTGGTTGCCCTATTAATTTATACTCCACCTCTTGCCAACACTCCATCACCCACTCACCAACTTACTTCACTAATATTTAAGCGCATTTTCCTTCTTGTGACTCCTCTACTTCCTCTCTTATTTCAGATTGAAGAGAACTTCGCACATGGAAATAGCATATTTAATGATATTAAAGTGACGTGTGCAAGCGAGGTAAGAAGAAGATAGCGCAAGATGAGGAGAGGAAAGGGTAGCATAACTTACCCCTATTTGCTACTGCAGGTATCTGTTTCGGCCTTTGGACTTCTCCAGAATGGTGGTTTGGGCGGTTGGAACTGATGTCGGGATGGCGAGGGAGATGACAGACGTAAAAAAATAACAGGAGGCTGAATAAAAGGAAATAACGGAGCAAATGGGAGGCATTGATGGCCAACTGAATTAACGGGACGAATTCACGAAGAAAGATGAGCAGGAATAGACGAAACAACACGTTGATGATCATATCCGACGCTGTTGTGCGATGGACCAATTCGAATTCTACACGTGTAAATCGATTAGTGGCACGTGTTGTCGCGTGGTGTCTCTCAGGGCCGTGTGATGTTGGACTTAGGAGGCACCCGTTGTGGATGGTTGTGCGGGAGTAGACATCACTTCCCTTCTTGTCTTTTTACCTTGGCCGATTTCTCTGCAACATGGCGCATGCAAAGGCAGCCGAGGAGGATGAGACGGATCTCCAATACCAATGTGTTTTGAATGAAGTGCGCTGCCTTGCCTGAACTACTTTTCGTCAGCCTTTTATCCCTGTTGTTTACTTTGGGAGGACGACTTTCGGGCAGTTTGGGCAACACGAGGTATGAATCTAGTGAAGACAGTGGCCATTATCTCCTATTAACTGACATAAAGCTCGTGAAAGCGTGCTTTTGTTGCGTATTTCTAATCGCATACCTAGGTCAATTGCTGTGTTGCAGCAGAGAGGACAATGGCGGTGATTGCACCTCTCCAGTAGAAAGGAAGCAACATGCTTGTTAAGCTGAAAGGCACGCAAGAATAGTTGGATGAGAGGCGATGGGACGTTCACAGAAGAAAGGAAGTAGAGGAGAGGATAGGGAAGGGTTATTGTTGGATATTTCTGCGCAATGCTGTTAAACTGCGTTCCTTATTACCAGTTCTCTTTCTTCCACATTCTCCTGGATGCCTTCGTTTGCCCATTTCCTTAACCATGTACTCGAGTGAGGAAGGAATATAAGTTCCTATCAATCGACAAACTCGAAGACGCTCTTCATGATTTACTTTGACAAGTGAAATGCACTAGCTGCGACAATACTGGAACGATGACGCACGTGAATAAGGTCAGTGAGGAGGAGGATATGATGAAGCAGGGTTATAGCACAGCTTATCTCTGGTTTCTACGATTTCTATCTGCGTTGACACTTTGGAGTCAAACGACAGAGGGGTGAGTCGGAGTGTTACAGACTGATTGGAACGGAGACGGTAGAGGTGAGTGATGAGAAGTGGAACAAGGGTGAGTAGATATCGAAGCAGGACTGAGGCAGTGAGGAAGAACTGAATGGTGGAAACGACGATAACGTGGGAAGTAAGATGGATGTTAGAAGGCGGTGGAATGCGTATGCGTGTATATGTGATTAACCTCTTCCGGTTGGATCGGTGCCACGCATTGCAGGATGGCTTCTTGGGGGCAGGCATCACTGGCCTCTGTGCTTCGCTTCGATATGCTCATCCTCCCACGTGTTTGCCAGCTTTTTGGTTAATTAATGCAGGGCTAGTGATCTCAGCAAAGCCTTTAACAAAACGTCTGTAGTAATTTGCCACGCTAAGGAACCTGTCAAGTTCTGTCTGGTTGGTTATTGTTGGCCCAATTTCTTGCCTGTGTTGTGTGGTCTTGGGCGACTGATACCTCATTCGACCAAACTCTATGTCTCTTAAGGTTAACAGGGCATTGGAGAAAGGGACGAATGTTTGAATTATCTTGACTCTTCTCGAAGAAGCTGAATCAAAGCTCGAGACCGATGGAGTGGTTCTCTGTTTCTACTCGCTACGTTAAATTTTGTCAAGGAGTAATGATCTTCGGAGAGGCTGCGCATTCTCAGAGAAGCGGTTAGATTTTCTTTCTCCCTTTTCTCTGTTCTTTGAAAATTGGTAGTTAATAATTTTCCTGTACACGGCACAGATCCCAGCAGTTATAATGTCTAAATGAGGGCAGGTTTTTGGACCTGTTTCTATCGATCAGGTGTTGCTGACTTTGTAAGGTTTGTCTCTCATGTTCTCGATATAAAATTGCATTGGTGAATGCCAATGGTAACGTAATCGTACTCCACGTTTGGATGTGCACTCGGATTATTCAAGCTTCGCGTATTGTGGTTGGGAACATTGACGGAACTAATCTGCTAGCTTATTATTCATCTCGCGTAAACTTTAAGAGCATTTCGGCCTCTTTTAAGTCACCGATAAGTGTTTTGAATTAATAAGCGTATTTGTAGGGAGATCGCTGTGTGCTCAAGTTCTTCCCAGGGACCCTCATTCGCGACCCCGTCATGCACACTGAGCACAGGAAGCGCAAGACCGGCACTGCCTTGCACATAGTCTATACTTTAAATACTAGAACCAGGTCCTCTAAGTCGTCTTCGCCTGGGCGGCGTTGTAGCTGAGGGGTGGACGGATCGAGAGAGATCGTGGTGGATGTGTAAACGCGTTAATGGCCACTTTCAATACCACATCGTACATTGCATTCACCTTTGCTCATCCCACTGATGAGGGTAACAAGGCGGTGTAGGGAGGCACTGTAGGGTAGCTGAGGGAGATTTTGGGTCAATCGGCAAACCAGTGCTTGGCCGTGTGTGCTGCAGATGTGCGATTAATTGAGCTGAAGGTGGAAACACATCAGCTTGCTTCCGGCGTTCCATTATGCTCCCCTTCTGCCTCCTCTGTCCCTCTTTCTCCAAGTCACATCAGTGGATACCTCTAATGCGCCCAAGTCATCGCCCTTGTGCGCCAGGTCGGCATACCAACATTCACAGCGGTTGTAGGGAGAAATATTATTAGGCAGGAGGACGGACGATTAATTGCCTGAGTAAGTTGGTGGGCAATCGGCCGTGCGGATGGATAGTTGTCGACAGGTGGAGAGGATAGCGCGTATGAGGTCAGAGGTGACAAGTACAACGTTGCTTTTGCTGTTGTTGTGTCGATGGTGGTAGTGGGTGCTAGTGAACTACTGACAGATGGACGGGGGATATTAAAGCATGACAGTATATTCTCACTAGGCTTATTCGTTCGTTGACCTTATTAGGCAGTGAAGCAGCAGTTAGCTAGCTGGTTGTTTACTGAGGCAAAGGGCTTACGGCTTATGTCAATGGCGTCCTTGCTAGGTGATGGGAGCGGATTCTTCCTCCTTGTTTGCACCATTCCATACTACTCCACGTTACCTTAAGCTGAGCTAAGGTAGACTGCCACTATACACTTCCTTTCATTATTCCATACTATGCTGCGCCATTTTACATTCAGATATTGATGCAACCATCCTATTCTCTATTGCTAAGCCAATTTTCTCCACCACCACCACCGAATGTCATCTAGTCGACTAAGAAGCCACATCAACGAATGGCACCCTACACTCTCGCACAAGTAAATGAGCATATCACAAGTCACCCACCGCTAATTGAAATGAGGCTATTGAAGCATATGAAGAAAGGCGAGCAAATGCATCAAGAACTAAGCAATTTGGAAATAGACGAATGTTTTAGCAAACGACGTCTCGCCACGTCTCCCACAGAAGGAAAGCAATGACCAATTTTTGAACAACATCCTCATTTGAGTACCACAGAAGGTTGCGCAGCAGACAGGACTAACCTCGCTCTTGATTGCTAGTACACGGGAATAGATGCGCCCGCGATGTACTTCAACGCAAATTTGCTACGCCTTATGCATCAATGGCCATCATATCACTAACGCGATGGCACGCTAGGAAGCAACTCCATGTTCTGCGGCGACTTCGGATCCAATGCTGATAGCATGCAAAATTTTACGCTTTTGTTGAATGATATCTCCGAGCGCACACTCCTGACCCCACACTCAGCCCTTAAAACGGCAACTGGTCAGAAGTCTGCTTCCACACTCAACCATCGCCACCATCAAACGCATCGCACCCATGGTTCAATTTGTTCATCTTTGTGTCAGATTGCAAACAAACTTACTAGTTCATTCTTCTGTCTCCCTCGCGTTGCACATTCCATCTGTACGACTCTCAATGCCCACCCTCCTCCTACACATATCTTCTTTAACAACCCAACAGCAACGACATGAAAATGCCCCAAACGCACCCACATCCATTCTATTAAGTCAGCTTTGTGCTCAACAATGCTCTAGACACAGTGTAGCATTTCTATTAGATAAAGTTCCATTCCTAATGTGCCTCATGGACAATAACATGCACATCATATGCGAATTGACATTCATTTTTAGTGCCAGCGTTCACAACCAAACGAAAAGACTCGTTGCACTCGTGTAAAGATATTCCATCTAGATGCAGGAGTCTACAAACCGACTCAACGGAGTTATGGACAAGTTAGTATTATGCAGGTGTAAAATGAACCTCACGCTATCATATTCACCCTCATCAGACAACTCTGGATGCCTCAGCAGAGTTCTTGCAGTGACGCCAATGAATTCCACCCCTCCTTGAAACAGGCACCAAAACCGCTTGATCGTGTGCGAAAGTGATTGTGCAGAAGGTTACGCGACTTGCATTCAGTCCATCAAAATTTCGCAGACGGATCGGCTGAGGCACCAGGCTATTCATTTCCAGTCAGAAATGTCGTAACGGGTGTTTACTCGAATCGCACTCGAATCCGCGCACGTCAAGTCCAGTCTAGAAGCGGGTGGCTATAAACCAACTATTTAAAAATTCAAAGCAATGGCAAGGGCGAGATTCACCTTTAATGCTGTTCGGTGATGCTTCCATGCATATGCAAAATATTTCCCTGATGGAAACCAAACCTTTTTTGAATTCAGGATCTGTAGCTTCTTTATCAAGAGGCCAAGTTAGACGCTAGAAACATGTTCAACAGCATTTAACAAATGAGGCCTCATTTTACAAAACTCGTCGTTGATAGAGTGACAATCCATTAAAAACACTACTATAACAACCTTAATTGATGCGAGTGGGGTTTCGTGTTTAGAAAGGACAGCGGCGCAAGACATTAACAGAAGAACTAAGACTTGATGTGACTATCAGTCTCAAACCTCGTGCCACAGGGCAGCCGTACGTACAAACTTAACTAATTGCATTAGGCAGCATCAACACTCCTCAGTGCCATTAACCGACAGATGTGGTCGTTAAACAACACACACGCGCACACCCACACAATTCGATAAGGGATTCAACTCCATATGTTGGGTCCTGCAGAACCAAATGGAGCATCAAGTCATTACACATTTACCGTTTCTCCTACCACTCACTGCAGCACACACATGTAGCCGTCAATGAAAACGCCTCCTTGCGTAAGTTACGCAGGCACAGAAACTTCTCAACAACTTGCCTCGAATTTCTTTAGCATTAGCCAAACCACATTCAAGCACATACAGCTCACACTAACCACAATGCCGATTACTTCACAACTACCTCGTATTGGCTTCACTTCGCACCATACCATTATCAAAGGCGAAAGAACCTGAACATCATATTTTAAAACAAGCAAGGAAAACTAATATTTGTAGACCAATGATAACATTGGACTTAATTTATGCAACACCGCATCCAGTCTTTCATAACTCCTCCAAGCACAAAGTCGCGTTACTTATGACTTGTGCGAGTATTCAACATTGAGCAAGGAAATCTTCAGCAAGATAGTTTGGTCGAATGACTGCAACATCACATCTGTCATCGACGACGACTACGAGTTCAAGAGCGATTAGTGCCGTCTCAGTGGACTCCCATGGGCTGGCTTCTACAACCACATTCTCCTTCCTCGGTACCACCGTCAGCAACGATGCATGTTGTTGGCAGGACCCCGTAAACAAAATAGGACCTAACTCGTTAAATACAAAAATACTGCGCTACCAAGTTTTGCACCCAAAATTAGCACCCAGTGCTGTTCAATAATATCTTCATGCTTATCACAAAATACACCAAGGAAAAAAATACTCTTGCCGAACTTTGCACCTGCAACGAATCTAGCACCGTGCAGCGTCAGGTGATTGGTAGATTTTTCCCTTTGTTTCCAACAGATTAGACCCCTCCTGCCATTATCTCTCCCTTTTGATATCATCCACTATCCAACCAACCGCCAGGACAACTTCAACTGCTCCCCTTCTAAATTATTCTGCGAAACGAACAATCGATGAAAAGTGCTGCTGCTGGATAACAAATTCTCGTCCAAATTCAATTCCTCATCTTCATTCAATAAAAAAATTTGTATGCGTTCCGACTTGTTCATGTACATGCACACAACTATAAACAAGTCAACTTGATGCATTCCAAATACATAAACTGAGGAGTAACATAAAATACATTCGCGTACAGTGATAAAGTCAGTAAATACAAAGATAAAAGGCATACACTTCAAAATGCAAACAAATCCGAATTCAAGAGAAGGGCCAGAGAAGATTTCAAAATAGCTCTTCAGCACCCCCGCCCATTTCCACCCCAATTCGCCGGCCTTTCTCAACGCGACAATAAGCCTGCCTACCAGCTCAACACTAACCTCACATCCATCTCTCTGTTTATTTGCTGACCATGCAATTATCCAATGCTTGAAACAAAAGAGCTAACACCTATCGCTATGCCATCAAACGCAACAATATCATCCATGGCAAGATCCGCATCGCAGGTCAAATCACTTAAATGACTTAAAAATCCCACGTTGCATGTCATTTCACACGCTCATCACATGTAGCTTCATCACTACTGTAAATTTGTAGCATCCGAAAAGTACGAAAGGAAAAAGTGGGAAAGCCGACACTCAAACCACTTCACATTAGAATGAAGACTGAAATCAACCGCGCAATCGCAATTCAGCCTAACAAATAAATACGATTAGGTTTCGTCATTCCAAATCAAAACTAGCCTCTGAATTTAATCTGCTCTATCTCTGGCTTTTAAGTACAACAAATACACTGCCGAAACTCAGCAATTCTAACAGACTTACACACATGCATTTATACGCATGTACAGAATAGTGAACCACAGTAAAGCAACCAATAAAGTATTTCCAAAAATTCAAAGAGCAATGATCACAAAACCACAAACTGGTATTTTAAAATGTGTCAACCTCTGCTTAGGGCTCATGAAAATTTCGAAGCCTAATGATATGCAACAAGTCTACGGACCGACTTAAGCTACCACCGGTAATGTATGCATTCAGCATAAAATCTGTGCCTTCGTCGTTCCCATGATCACCACGCACTACATCTCACCTGCCCCTTAGAAGCAAGTGTGGCGTCAAGGTCCATTTAGTCAAAGACCTGAAAAGGGACGAACTAATACGCCATTCATTTTGATTCAGGCAGTGCTGATTGAGCCGAAGTAGCATCTTGTACACTGAGCATCCTTATTCCTTCAACCTACTTGCATCTCAAGCCACCTCAGTTGACTTCTTGAGTAATCGACGTAAGTCCTTGCTTCTCGAGGCTGCATGCGGCAGGGAGATGTCGCTAGTACATCGCAGTCTCCATTGCACCCTTGGCAAACGTAATGCCATCTGAATTTAGACGAGCCAGCAGAAGCCAGTCTGAAACTTGACAAGATCAAGGGACCCATGGCAAACTTCGATTTTACGAATCCTCCTCCTCGAACCCATGACAATGCCAGTCACTTTGTTGAGGTGCCCACCCACCTTGAGGAGAGTAAGTAGAGCATTGGTCGCATCGCCTTTGTTGGATGACCGAAAAGCATCCTCCTACTGACAATTTCCTATTTTATGCCCTTGTGGCCCTTCTCAGTGCTACAGCTGACCCTAATTGTAGATGGATAAACAAACTGCAGACAATTTGTGCATTTATTATTCTGCACAAATGCGTTTCCTTTACTTATGTACTTTGTATTCCCTAACACTTGTTTCGTGCCATTTCCAGTCCACGAAAGAGTCTGATGAGCCATGTCATCAACCGTTAGCGACAAAAAATGCGTGTGGTTGTGCCTTCAGCTTTGTCTAGGCGTCGATGTGTACGATTTATGCGTAATCACATAATGCACGAATTCAACAAAGGCAACTGTAGAACTTTGCGACTTACCCGAGGATAAAAGTAGACATACCACTTGAGCAAAACAACTATATTCCTCACGTAGAAATAATTTGTGCTTGTAGCGTGGCCTAGAGGTTAGGCCACCCGATGAAGGCACGGTGGTCGTCCAAGTGACCGCAGACAAGACTGCGAGCTGAGCAGCCAACAAAAGTGCAAGTTTTTGCGCCGAATATTCCCATTACCATGCTAATCAGTAGTAGCATAGCGTTTGGTCCAGCTATGGACAACTAGCAGATTCCTCCATTTTCCAGAGTCAATACCTCAGTAATTCATGCAAACGGTGCACAGATGTAATGCCTAACTTCTCCAAATGTACTTTGTAGGCCAGAGGCGAAGGAACAATTTGAACCTGATCGCGATGCAGCGTGGTCCCTCTCCCTTGAACTCTTCTACAATATCTTTCTCTGCTCTCTTGCTTTTACTAGAAAAGTTTAAGCGTATTCAGCCGTTCAATAGTAAGGATGGAAAGGGGAAAGAGAGGGAACATCCTACACAGATCCTCTGCCTATGCCTTGTAGCGAGAAGGCAGAATACTAGTGTATCATATATATATATGTATTCAACGGACAGAGAGGAATAGGCCGCTGCCATGGCTGAGCGGCCAGCCTACGCAGCTAGGGCAAGATGGCCACCCCTATGACCCTGACCGAAAACCGGTAGTACAAACAAACAAAGTACTACTGCCTAATACGAGAAGGTCCATTACTCTGAGACGTCTTAATCGTCCTAGACGAAGCGGTCAATCAATAGCGTATTACCAGTATGTTGTAGGATCGCCTGCGTCGAAATCGAGAGAGTCAATTGTGTTCCTGCCCTCGCTTACGATGTACGTCTAAAGAAAAGTAAGCATCACACTATTATATCACCAACAAACGTGGGTTGTAAAAAACCAAAAAAATCAAACTTGGCACAAAAGTCACTAGTTATTAAAGAATAATCTAGAGAACGACTTACCGAGACCTTGTTTGTGGCGTGAAAATCATTAAAACTATAACTTTGTGTTTAGAGTGTCCTACAAATGCCTTGCGAAACTGCATTTGCTTAGTCTTATTGGTTAAAAAAGAGAAGTTATGCTTCCACTGTGATACCTAAGGTCGATTGGAATCCCTGCAGCAACTATTTGTTTTCATCATACCTAATACCCTTCTTATGTATCTAGCGTTATGTATGAAGAGATGATCTGAGTGTGTTCGTCGCCGTGCATGGTTCGTGGTTCGCGCTAACGAGTCCAGGTATGTGGGCATTCATATTTGAAATTTTTTAACTTATTTTATGCGTATGCATAGGTAACCCTTTATTATTGGCATGAAAGTGTGGCTAGCGACTTTTGGGGCTTGCTGAAATCGTGGTTCGTGTGATGCTTGTGATGAAATGCTTAGATTCTATTAACTTGCTTAATTAAATGCCTAAGCGCACTATAAATTAGGGTGGTGTCTACTGATTTTGGCTGTCGTAAGTCTTTTGCAAGTCATGATGAAAGGTGAGGAGTCTGATTTTACTATTATTTGTTACCACTACTTCATTTGTGGGCGACGAATCGCGTATTGGATCGATGGACATGCCGCTTGAGAGCATTCGGACTAATTAAGACGATTTAGAGGTAACCGTCTTGGTTATGTGGCATTCATTGAAGAAACAACAAAATTGATTCGAGGAAACTGTAAGCGGATAATGCAGCGATTGTGTGGTGTAAATCTCTACCCCAGGTTTTCATCTCTAGCACAGCTGAACTGAAATTGTTGGTTGCAGCCACTCTAGTAGTTCATTGTAGGAGTTCACTTATCATATGGCGTTTGAATGGCTTCCTTTCCTTTGCTCTAGTCGATAAAGAAGTTGCTGACTGCAACGACAAGTGCAAATGAAAAGTTGCATGCTGACTTCGGTGAATGGATAAAGAATTATGATTGTTGGGAAGGTGGGAAGGCGGTTTGGGAGCAACGCATCCATCGTTCCCCTGAAAGAGGGCATAAAACTAGAAGTCGTCTGAGTGTAGACGTGAGAGGAGATGTGAAATAGCTTGGACTCGAAAATGCTAGAATCATGAATCGATGGTTTATTCCTAGTTCGTGATAATATTTAGGCCTTTTTATGCAGAAATTGGATATCTTTCTAAGTAAATTATATGTCCTTAGCAGCAGGTGGTGAGCTGGAATGATTTCCGCATATGGATATAATTTATTCGCTGCCAAAAAATGCCACTACGCGCCATTTTTCAGTACAGTCGTTGGTGCGCTAAAAGACTTATCACTCTTTCATCATAAAGCTTGATGCACAATTTGATAAGGTGTGATTAATTTAGCACTCCTTGAATGAGGTGGAGAAATGCAGTGAAGACGAACGCTCGCGGTGTTGCGTCCTTGGTGGGACTGCAGGTGTCACGGGATGGATTCTTTCCTCGCCTCTTTTCTCGGCCGTGAGTGCAGATGAGGTCTGGGTGATTCTGTTGCCTTGTAGGGGGTACAGTAAGTGTTCACTATCTTCTTACCAACGTTGCATGCATTTGATGCGCTGATTAATGCAGAGTGGCCTAATGTCGTCTCTTGAACGTCCTTTCCTTATTTGTTTATAATTGGCTGAAGTGAAGTGCTATAAGCATATTGGGTGATGTTGGTAGCAGTGAAACATACGTAGGAGCGTTCTTGGTGGCTAATTGCATTTGTTTTAAGCATACAGGTTTTTGATGAAAAAACAATGGAACATCTAAGCTGTGGTGAAGCCGTTGAAAAGAGGGTTCGTATCGTCATTTTTTGAGAGTTCATCTGTTTTCTGTGACGTACTCTATGAATCGGTCATTTGGTGGCCTCTTTAGCTAAATGTTGCTTGCATTGGACACGAGCTGGCCGATGAACACGTAGGATCGTGGTGTCCCTTTTGCGACTTCGTGGTCTATTGTTGGTCTGTGGAGTGTCATCACCGTAGTCTCTGTTGTGTTTTTTTTCATTTCCTTCCATGCATCTCCGTTGGATTCTGGTAGTGTTGTCATTGGCATTCAGTGTTTTCTAATTATTAATACGGCACTAGTGGGAGGAGAAGAGAAGGAAAAGAAACACAAGGCTTGGATTAGGATACATTTAAACAATTCGCAGATGCTAAAAATACGACTTTTTACCTGTCCGCATCACGACACTCAAGTCACATGATTGGATGAATTTTCATCAGAAATTTTGCGAGGGCAACTTAGTTTGCGGGAATCTATCTAAGGGAACTACTTGAAGGGGACAGCAGTTGCGACGATCATGCCATGGTGACAGTCATTACCGGAGTTGATGTCCAAATGGTCAGTTTGAGCGTTATAGTTCGTCTTGGTATAAATGAATCCTTTGAAGACCTGGCATATCGGCATGGGTTAGTCGAGGCGGATGCAATATAAAAGATGGGCTCTGTCTCGCTTTATGTTAGTAAAGCTTGCATGAAAACGTTGTCAGCCTTATGACCGTTGAGCTTGCGGATTTCCTCAACCCCGCTCCGTAGTGTTGGCGAAGAAGCGGATTTCGTCGTCTCAAAGGACCTTGAAACACTTTTTTTCTAACCATGGAACAATCAAAACTGGCCCTATTGTTCCTTGGTCACTAGGACTTGTATGCCTTGGTCTTTATAGCGTTTAAGGTTCTCCGAGAGTGGTGAGACATGAAAACAGAATTGACGAGGAATGTTGCATGACAGATATCAGTGGGAGACGAAGTGCAGGCTGTAAGTGTTATTCGCATGCACATACTTTTTTGTGTGCCTAGTAAAAATGCCATGGATGATATGGACGGCATGATAACCCTGATTTGTGATTATTAACTTATGTCCAAGCACATGACTTTGAGGCAGGCGCCATGGTTACCAGAGCATGAGTGTGTGATGCATGGCAATTCCGGTTTTAGTTGTGATATAGAGCCTTGCTAAAGAATAGACCAATCTTAGTCTGGTACTGCAATCAAAACGTGACGAGGGTAGTCAATGGGCACGAAAACTTGTTTGAGAAGCGATCGGAACCACCAGTGGTGGTAAATCAGTGAGTCCTTACACTTATGGTGTAAACAGCTCTGTTTGCCTCAAAAA
Organism: Taenia hydatigena; assembly: GCA_036345935.2. NCBI lineage: Eukaryota > Metazoa > Platyhelminthes > Cestoda > Cyclophyllidea > Taeniidae > Taenia > Taenia hydatigena. The sequence goes on along the minus strand of JADWOT020001477.1, from coordinate 228,439 downwards.
CTTTAACGTCATTAATATTTACTTAATGTTGCTGTTTGAACCTCTACAATAACAGCTCATAATTGCTATCTGACTTGATGCCTACTTGAACGTGTACAGCTACGCGTTTGCTGACTGAGAACAAATTCGCGTCTTGTCTTCCCTACTTTTGCTGTGTCCAAAGTTCAAGGAAAAGCTACTTTTACCCTCTAAATTGTCTTCTTTAACGACGATTGACTTTGTTGATTTCATTTGGTAACTAAAGTAGGAGTAGACGGCTGAATGAACGCATGGATAAGTTGCCTACCGTTGGCCTGAAAACTAGTGCAAGAGGTGCTGCCATCACCAAGGACGGGACTGATATCAAGATAACACTATTTGATAATGATAGAGAATGACTGGATCTACCTAAATCACTACCTAAAACGCGCAGTGTGACATCTTAAATTGACCTATGCATATCATGACTCATTGGCCTGTTAACCCAACTTTGAAACCCTCTACCGCAAAGTATCAACGAAACCAGACCGATGTGAGTAAAACTCGTTTCAAATGGGTGCCCTCTTTCATGCTTGTGGTGTGACCTCCTGAGAAGAAGTGCTGGGGCCGTAACGGAGCACAAGGATCATAAATTGCTTGCGAACTTAAGCTCGGAAGCTCAAACACCTAAAGGTTTATCACATTAAGCGAAACCTTGTGTAGTTTGTAATTTGTTAGAATAAAATTCTGCTTTGATGCGACGCAGACTCCGCGCATTATCTAATGTGCCCAAAAGCGGTTGCATGAAATGGTTATTAGGCGGAGATGTCAATTAAAGTTCAGTGAGCGAACAAATCTTATACGTCATCCTTAGTAGCTAAAAAGAAATCCCAAACTCAGAAACAAACAACTCAGCAATACAAAAATACCAGAAACGAGAAGATTTAATGGTGCATTAATCGTGCGTGTGTGCTTGCACAGCATTTCTCGTGCACTGATTAGTTAGTTTCCTTGTCGGCAGCGAATCAACCTCTCAGTGGCTAGTGGGGCAGCATTAGCAATGCCACTGGTCCAAATTCACCTGCAAGAGGGCGGTGGCAATATCACTTCCTCTGCCAGTCTCTTCCAACCACTGCGCACCCTCTCACATATCCAAGTGCCCACACTGCCCTCCATTACCTTCCAGTACCGTATTGGTGATGGTGATGTCTCGCAAGGCATTTTCGATCTTCTTCTCTTCTCCCTCAAATCCAACGTCACTGACCTGGCTGAGGTTGGAGCCCGAGTGGAGAGGTATACAGACATCTTCAATCCCATTAATGTTTTTTCTCATCCACTAATGCTGCCCCAGTCAAGGATTTCGATGAATTGGCCTGGAGATGGAGGAACCTCAACGCACATGCCACTTATTCGCACCTTTAGGATTTGGTATGTAAAACGTAAATCTATAGCGCTGCCAAAGACGTTCTCTCATCCTTTCGTACACCTCTTTTAGAGCTAGTAGAGGTTATTCTACTGATAAATGTACTCAGATTGTTCAATGCTGACCTCATGTACTTGGCGATTGTGCTTGTCTACAGGTAAGCACAATCGCGCAGCCTCACCGATTGCGGTCAACTTAGACGGATTGTGCGCAAGACGAAACGCTTCAACTCACTCAAACTCCTATTTGTGGAAAGTGATTTTGCTTTCAATGATGATGATGATGATGGAAACCTATCAGCGAAGCTACTTTTTGACGTGAGGATGTTTTAGAAGAAATAAATAAAGGAGGAATGCGTTTTAGCTTTAAAGCGTCATTGGACTTTTAGTCCCACCGAAACTCGGAGTCGCGAATGGAACTAAAGTTGGGTCCGGATGTCCTCGCATCTTTCCATGCACTCCTGCATTCTCCTCGAGTCTCTATTGCAGCACCAAGTATATGTAAAGAGCGTCTACACCGTACGCACAAGCACATTGAAGAGGATTGTTGTTGCTAGGCCAGTGCTTCTACGTCTAGTGGTGGCGAAATTTTCTAAACAAAACATGGTTGCGACGAGCCAGAGGTCGGGATTGGATGAGTAGGTAGTTTGGCGGTACATACTACCTTACCGTATGGGACCTGATTCTCTCGCACCGCCATCACCGCTAAAAGACAAAGCATCAACCACACAGTGATGAAGCCAGATCGGGATAGGAAGGGGGAGAGGGAGGAGAATGTAGATGTGGTGAGTTAATTGCAGGGGAAATACATAACGTTTGGCAGGTTAAAATATCCTAAAAGTTAATCTAGTACTTTTGACGTTTAGATTATGCAGATAAGCAAGCATCACTGTGTACTTCATAGAAAACGCTGCGTAAATCAAATTGGCTCAAAAAGTTTCGCTTAGATTTACTGCATGCGACTCCATTTGGCGGTACTTCAAAATGTCACGAATGTAAAGTTTGGGCAAGAAAATGAGTCAATTTGATAAGGGACTATTTTGTCCATCATTTTTCTCGTAGGAAACATTTTTGATACCCGAGGAGAGTGAAATAGTGGGAAAAATAGTTTATTTGAGACGAATCTGACTCAGCGGGGGTGTAGTGTCGCTGCTCAAATTTCGTGTGTTCTGAGCGATTTTAAGCAGTAACCAGTGAAACATGATACATTGGGATTGATAATAGAATTAACAACACGCATGCTGAGATCCGGTGCTTTGGGAACCAATTGTTTTAATAATGAGGCCATTAGAGCTGTAAAGAAGGTCAAAGCTAGTTCGGCAGTGCAGACAAATGATCTGCATGTTTTGACTGAAGCTCTGCCTCAGCATCAATTTTGGAGGGGATAAAGAGATGTGCAGCAACCAAAATGCTGTAAAGACAAAACTTGTGTTCCCGAATGGACTAAGGAGAAGTAGTAATACTCAGTTCCATGGGTATGATGCGAACAATTTAGAGTAATCGCGTTTGGCCCACGCCAAAATGTCACCAAGTCCTTGCAGCGGTGACCAGATACTACGAAAGCTGTGTGAACATGACGCAATCAAATAATCTGCAGTAGTTGAATAAATTAATGATTACGTGGCCAGGTATTGTGATTTTTAGTCAAGTCACTTCGTCTATGTTCATCGAGTTGTTTTCACGTTAGTTATTTTGCAAATCTTGTGACTGGAGATGCACACGGGTGGCTTGTGTTGGCAGACACCTCCAAAGAGGGACATTAGGTAGATTTTGACTCATACATCAACCTCTTTTGGTGCTGGCCATTTTAAAATCCTGTTTAATTTGCACATTATAGACCGAGGTCGGGAGTAGATAGAATCCGACACAAACGTGTACATCAAAAGTCGAAAGGCACCAGCGCAAAGCACTTCATTCAAGGCCTACTTCGATTTGCGTCCCCCACTCCACCGTCTCATCATCTGCACCCAAGGCACATTCGTCCAATATTCTGAGCTACACCTTCCCTTCAACACTGCCATTACCTTCATCTTCCTTCTCCTATGCCACACCGCATGGCAGCGAATTCAACTTTTATTCCATCTACTCTGACCTATCCACGCTGAAGTCCCTCAACTCCTATGACTACAAGCCCACCTACGCGCAGGATAAATTCACTAGTTTTGACCATGCTAGCTCGCCACTCGATGCACCAGGGGACTTGGTTTACTTTACAATACCACTTTCATATTATGCTCCATCGATTGCACCTACATACTATTTAATTATCAATCCACGCATGCTTTTATCAGTGCAATATTGATCGGTCCCAATGCATTATTCTCCTCCAGGCTCTGTAGTATGCAGATATCTACACTTCCAACCGCTATGAAGTGATGAAAACTTTGTCCTATTTGTACTTCATGGATATTTATGCGCCATGTATTGTTATTGCAAATAAATCGTTTCCATGTTTGCATATTGCACGTTTATGTCGTCCTCCATCCAAAAATGTCTTATCATCTCTTCGGCATTGTCTGCTTAGAAAGGAAAAGGACAGTGGTACCGCGCTTAATTACTGATGCAGTTCCAATCACCTCCTTTGACGCCTTATTTGCTTAACATTAAAGAAATAACTGCTCATCATAAACGGCAGAATATCGCGATTACTTTAATTTGAAAAAGCTGTTGGGTATGCATCTAAATGAGGCTGAAGTATCATAGTAACACTAAGTTATTAACAAGCTTGTTGGACTTTGTGCTTGGATTTAAGTTCACAAGGCATCTTCACAGACAAGCCGAACGAGTGCGCAAGTGGGTAAATAAGTTAGTGTATAGGGATGTATAGAATGCTTTTAGTGACACTGCGATATCGTTTCGCATTCGAGCAGCTTGTCCGTTAATGTAATTGTTTCTCCTTCCTTTTCCTTGCCTAGCATTCCTTTTTTGCTTTACACATTTATACGATCGTACTCGGTTCCTATTCTTTAACCTAGTCAGGATAGTCCTGCTCCCATTAGTCAATAATTCAGTGCAGATCTGTAATTTTAACTCATGCAATTGTTAAAAAATTGCACATTTGTCGGCGCGTCTAACATATTTACAGACTATGCTGGATAGCAGTTTCAGCTTTCGCAATTTGTAGCGTCAGGATATCATACAAAATAGAACTTTTATTAAAAACTGAATCAGACTGCTTGTTTTTCAGTAAAGACGAATTCATGCTTGAGATGGGTTATTTTTAAGCTGAAGACTGTGAAAACCAAAGGAGCAATAACTTGAAATGCTCTCAATGCTTAATGCATCCTTCTCCTTTGCTTACCTAGGTCCTATTTGTCCAAACATCTATCTAATAGCGGAGCGTATTGTATTATGCTACGTGTAACACAATCATTAATCAAATCCTGGGCAAAATTAAAGTACGCCATTTCGTGCTAAGCACTGTTAAGTTCTCCGTAGTGATGTTTTAATGAATCGCTTCCTTCAATATCATCAGACACTTCTACCTTTATACGACCTCTGTGAATTCGGCTAAATTTTCCTAGTCAACTATCCTTTTTAAGCTCATTTAAAGCACGATTTTAATAAAGTCAAATTTCCAGCAATTTTTATTATACCTGGCAGCGTTTACCTATAAGTTATACCTGTCAGCCGTTCTACCGTCCCATTGACAATCTTTGCTATTCGTTCTCACCTCAGTGGATCAGTTACATCAATCCCTTAATTCATGGTACAGGGGACCCAGCGACGTGCATGGCATGATCAACCAATGATCTCACACTGCTGGCACATACTAATGTAGCCTGCGCCAAATCGTTGATAATGCCATCAGATCCGCTGCCTCTCCCTAGTTGCGTTGCAAGTTGTGCAAACCATTTATTGCATAACTTAAGAAAGCGTGATCTTAAGGGGTATAGTCAACTGTTACTTGGCACGTGCTTACTCTCGTTCTCACCGCATTTAATTGTGGGTGCAATATATAAGGATTCCTATTGCTGTCACTACTCAATGCTTCACTTTGTCGATGCACTGGAGTCTAAATCGCAGGATTTAACTATACGAGTTCATTTTAGCCAAGGATTTTGCTCAAATGAATGTGTTTGTGTGAACTTGACTTGTTTTATTTGCAGCACTCAATGGCACTAATTATTTACCGAAACCACCTGCAAAAAATCTCAAGTTCCCTCGAATTTGTTGATGCATCCTCTAAAGTTGCTTGGAAATCAGGATAGTAAAGAGATTTGATAAAATATCTAGCATTGGGCCAAAAAAGGGCGTTAAATTGATAACGAATCTGAAACATTGAAATGCCAAAGTTTCTAAGGAACAGCCTGTACTGTGTCTTATTAATAGGATCAATGGAGCAGGCACAATGGACTAATAACAAATAAAATTCGATATTTGGTTCGCTAGCGAAATCCTGCAATAGTAAACAGAAAAAGTGGCAAAGTCGACAACAGCCGGATAAAATTGCAAGTAGAGGGTCCCGAGTCAAGTAATGATGTTGCGAGTTGGCAATGAAGCTGATACTACTGAACAAACTGACCTCAGTTGCGGCACGCATTTGTGTACTCAGTGAATCGATTGCATTGCGGACACAATTCAAAATCTAGCGCAGGCATTTATAGATGAAGTGGATGGAAGTGCTGCAATATTGCGCATTAACATCACGCCTTTACTCTTGGTATCGAATTCTTACTACTAAATCAGATATTATCATTGACAGTGACCGGACCACTGCGGGGCACTAAGTTAATATCTTTCGCACACAATCTTTGTTCTTCTGTTGCATGTGAAAAATTATTGGAAGAGACAGAGTACCTAAGAGCAAGGAAGTAGAAGGAGATGGATTAATTTTAGTTAACAAAATCTCATCCTTTATGTTAAAACTAAGTTCATAAGAGAGAATATATTTTGAAGAACGACATGAAGCGGCAAGCATTTCCAGTGAACTGGAATCACATGCCTATGTAGCTCGAAGTTTAACCAAACACGCGACTACAGCATCTCCGCGTTCTAATAGCATTTTAGCAGCTAAGCAAGCAGTGCTATCTTATCCTTAAAGGATATAAAATTACATGCGAATTTTATATTTACTGCTGCTCTTTCAAGCTGGCCAGTGTTGTTTGTAAAGTTGGGTTTCTACTAAGTCCACGAGAAATTGAGGTGAAAATGCAAAGATTCATAATGCGCAGGAAGGGCTACGACATGAAAATAGATTTGTGCGCCATCATCATGTGATTGCGGCATAAGTAGCGAGAGCATAGAAGATTTATTATTATTATAAAGTGGCGAGAGCACAGAGTTTTAGTTTGTGCCGATTTTAATGGTGTGCCTGCAGTTGATGTCCGAGAGCATAGAATTTGTAGTTAGTATGTCGACTTATATCATGTGACTGCAATTGAAGTGGCAGAAGCAAAGAGGTTGTCGTTAGTGTATCAATCTTCCCCACGATCCTGCATGATGCAAGAGGTTAATTCTCCTCTCTCGCCACTTCAACTGCAATCGCATAACAGCAATTTACACACCAGAGTTAAATTCGCATTTCCTGTTCCCTTAACTGCATTCGCTTTGTGGCAGTCTGTACACCACATGCAATTTCTCCTCCTACATCCCGATTCCTTGGTTCTAGTGTCACAAAGTAATTGAGTGGCTATAACTTTAAATCGTGATAGTAAGTGGAGGTATTTAATCATAATCATTTTTACAAGGGGCTCTTCTTTGTTCTGCTCCTATTGCTATGTGAATTTGATTTGCGAAACTCCAGAAAGTAGTAGTTTAGTGGTGGCTTACCATATTTGGCAAAATACTTATAGGAGACCTTCGGAAGGAATTACTGATACTTTACGGCAAGAAGGAAAAGGAAGAGACTTTGCGCCTTGCCAAGTGTGCGACAATATTTCCGTGACAAGGAGCGAAACTGGGAAGAACAAATTCAAACGTAAATTAAACACGAGAGAAGTCAGACTCGTTTGGCAACCACCCAGGCGCACACCGTTGCTTCTCCTATACGAGACAAACGGTTGTAGGATCTTCAAGGCTCTTAATGGCCTCTCTGGTAGCACCTACAATGGGAAGTTGAATACCGTAACTAAGAAAAAAGCAACCTCGTTACCCCTTGTAAGCGATTAATGGATCGCATGTTGCTCCTCACTTATAATTAAAAGTGGTGGAAACAGATGCTAAGACGGGCTTTGTGATTTCCAGACAATGCCCTCCGGACTCTGTAATGTTGCATCTGACTACAAACGTTTGATGCAGATAGCACTAGTTGGTACTTTTCCAATATACCACATACTCTGCCTCGATAACATCCAAGAGCACAGAATCACACTTGAATTAGTGCCAAATCGTCTGCGAGGTGCAGGGCTAGCCTTAAAACCAAAGAGGTGCCATTTTCTTTACCAACTCGTCAACTTCTCATGGCAAATAGTCTCATTACCTCATATGTTAATCACCAAAATCCGTACAAAGCGCGTAGGCTTGGCCAGTTACCGCACTTGCCCTGCTAAAGTCCTAGATAGAATTGCTATCCTCCACATAAAACAACCGCAAAGCGGGTGATAAGAGAATTTACAGTGGGAGGACGAGCATGACGAAGTGTATAATGAGCCAACGCGAAGAATCTACTCCGCACAGATCCATGCTTTACCTAACTTTGAGGCCAACGCACCACCCTTTGTAATGGGTACAGACGCCTGTGATGTAGTCGTGGGTGATGTACCTTTCCAAGGGCACAGATAAGGAAGAAAGACGGTATTTGCCTACACAAGGTTGATGTTCAGCTAAATAGTTGAGGCATAAATGCGCAACAGAACTCAAGCTACCCTCACTCTCACCAATATCCGTACCATTGATTAAATTAGGCGATCCACCGGTTTCAAAGTAAAAAGGCGGCGTTACGATGATTTGGTAAGTGTGCTAAAATTTTAGCCTGTAGTGCTACTTGCTCTTCATTGGGTTTTTTTCACTTTTATTTCAGGTGACAGTAGGACAGAGTTCACAAACGGCAGAAATATTGGGGAGCATTTTACTAGAAGTGCAGAGCTTGATAACACTTGCCAGATTAGAAAAGTGGTAGTCCATGCCGAATTCCCTTTAAGAGCGGTTCTCACTTAGTTAGATGGTGGGCCAGTCAGAATAACAAACGCTAGTTTTGTTCAAGACAACTATTATTTGGCAGTATTATTGGCAGAGTAGTTAACGCTGTCCCCAGGGACATCCTCCTGAATGGCATTCATCTTTCACTTCCACCGGCATACCTTACCGAGGCATTCCTACAAACCCAGTAGACCCTACCTACAAATAGGCGATTCCTCCTCGTATCATTAAAAGGCTGCAAGAAAGATGATTGATTATTAATTTCACCTCCTCATTTTGTAAGTTTAAAACCGCTCGCTTTCGAAGCTTCATTTTTATCACCTTTCGTCCATATCCTTCCCCCATATTAATGCAGACATCTCGTGGTAGAACACAGATGTCTCTTGATGGCTAAAATGCGTTCAGCTGAAGGAGCAACATCCGGAAAAGAAAACCAAAGACAGGTCCTTTTGATAATGCGGAGCAATTTAAAGCACATAAGAATCGGCTTAGCTCTAGCATGCTGCAGGACGCATTCAGCATTCAATATTCAGTCCTTGCTTTCAGATGCTTCCTGTTATGATCTTCAACAAATCCTTCCTAAAGTACCATTCCACATAACTTTTTCTTGCATTGACTACTGAGCCTCAATCCAGTAATAAGCACTCCATTTTTAATTTGCACAGGTTATTTGCATTCTTGCTATGGTGAAGAAAAGCGATACAGTGCATGACCATGCCTAGACTCTTGTTCAGTAAAGGCTTGTACGCACATGACTTCGATTGGTCAAGTAGAGTCATCGTAGCAGAAGGAAAAGTCGGAATGAACCGAGGTTGCTATATCTTATCAGCCCACAAGCATTTGGTGGGATAACCTAAAGTGTATGCGCGCCTAGAGAATCTACCATCTGTGATGATGGTGTCAACCAGTCAGACTTTCTGCACTGGCCTTAAAGGGCACTACCAAACTTGTCAATCATTATCGTGCCAGCAAGGCATGCGGACTTAAATCGCCCGCCAAAAATACGTAATCCTCCTAATAGGTCTAAGTCATAGGCTTTCGTTAAATACGCCCTTACTTTTGTGCATGTTATCATCCCTACTACCCATCGAATAGTTTCGTGAGGCCCTTTGATTTGCGCCATTTCAGAAAAAAACAACTTTTAAAAAGGCCGATTGCTAATAATCCCTCCTTAGGGCCTTCTCACCCATTCAGTCGGTCATTGCATTGGTCACTAGGACTGCGGTGGTTCTATCGAAGAGCAGTTGTGCCAGCAGTCAAGCAAGTCAGCATGCAACCTGTGGCCCCACTTTGAGAGAAACCGTTAGAAAAGAGTTGGACCGTGACTGAGGCAGTGCATCCTCCAAATCGTATGAAATGAGGGCGTCTATTCACAGAGATGTAAATAGCATTGGGGTTGGCATAGCCTATCCATTAACGGAACTCTGGTCCTGCTCCCACTTACGCCCATTCAGCGTAGCTGTTGTATACAGGGTGAATGTAATGGTCAAGGCAAAGGCGGCAAGCACCACAGAAAGGTGACTACAATACCAAGTGTGTACTGCAATCGTACAGGCAAAGACATCATCTCTTGGGAGGGATACTGGTACTCAAATGTTAACGAATTTTCCACATTTTTTCCTGCACACGTTCCACTTTCCTGTCTCCAATCGAATTATGGAGCATGAAATTGGCTGACACATGCACTCCTGTCAAGTACTTTTACATCTTAGCAGGTTCCACTAAAAGCCTGTGAGCTTACATTTGTAAATATTACAAAGCTGTCAAACAAAGTAAGCAAGTGGTTCGCGTAAGAATTAACGTCTTCTCTGAGCATCACTCTTTATGCTAAAGCAAGTTAAGGGTGGAATCGTGTGGTCAAAATCACAAATACTAGTTGTTTGTTTCCTGCAAAGAAATATTATTAGATAATGAAGAACCTCTACTGCACTGCAGACAACGAAACTGCATTGCAAATGATAGTAAGTTAATGGCCCCGAGACAGCGTTGTCACAATCAAACAGAAATGTAGGCTACTGTCACCACGTAGCAACAGTAAGTATCGCATAATCTACTGTGCATTAGCTTCGTTAACTGTCGTCCTCCGGTCTGACATGCAGCTGTTATAGATCACATCAAGAGGACTGCAAACACTCTTCTTGGTGCATGAAAGAGACGATTTATTCCATGCGAATGGGAAACAGAACAGCATTAATTCAGCCCATTGACTCGAAAGCTTCTTCACTGACCCATCATGTCAGAAACGAATTCTTTATCTCCCGTTCGTTCCCTTGTCTTTGTCCTTGCATACCTCGCATAAATTATCAGCGAGTAGCTGCTCACTAAGGCCAATGGTCTCAAAATACATTGACATGCATTAATGGAGCCTGCACAAAATAGTTGATGACACATTCAGATTTTTGCTGCTATTTAGTGATACAGTATCACAGGACCTAGTGAGTTAGCGGTAATTGCTATGCGTCTAAAAGAAAACGGTGTTAATGATAATTATAATTAATCCTGGGTAAACCGAATCGTGAGCGGTTCGTCCGACTGTTATACAGCACTGTACAGCAAAAAACTACTTTGGTTGAAGTCAGTGATGGGTAGGATCGGAACGCGTTTCTCTGCTCATCGAAGCCCTTCCACTCTTCCACCACATTCCGACTGCTCTTACGGGAAATTTATGTCGAACTTGACAACAAGCAGCATTGACATTGGGGCTCATGACCCAACATTCGTAAACGAGAAATCGCAGAATCTAATCTCCTTATATCAGATCGATGAGAGTGCTGCAGTAGTTATACTGTCGACGATCCCACCAGTCAAGCTGCAAATTGTGATCACCAGTTGAGTTTTTGACCTTTCAAGCAAAGCTCAATAGTCAGGTCCTTTCAGCGATTTCATTTAGGCTAGAGACTTTGCTCGGTTGTGCACGCATTAATGCGAACTCAGGTGATCACATGCGCTAATGGTCACTGCACGCATTTTTGATGCTAAAGCGATCTTAGCATTTAGGTAGACAGGATCAAACTTTTTCTCCTATTCCTAGCATCCGTCAATGCCTATACCATCGATATACTTGGAAATCGCTAAAGCAAAGACGCACAACATACCGACAGCCACTCCAGAAACTAGTTTTAATAGGATCAGTGAGGCAGCTGCAAAGGAATGATAGTGAGCAAAAGTCAACGATTGGCTAAGTAGTCAGCTCAGACAGCATTTAATAAAAGTGCCAACGTTGACAAAAATGAGACAAAGATGAAAGCAAAATGTCCTGAGTCAATCGAGAGCGGCATCATGCCAATGAGGCTGGCATTTTTGTGCAACCCAACCACAGCCAAGGTCTAAAATTGAGCGGACAATTATAGGGCTTGTTAATAAAATAGATGCAACACTGTACGCTCTTTTTCACGTCAAAATTACTTCTTTCCGCAAAAAAAGAGAGGGATCCTTTTTACACTTGGCAGTGGGAGTGACGGCGGCACACAATCAGATATCTTATGAGCACCGTCTTTGCTGTCGCGTTGTCCTGGATGAACGGGTGTGTGAGGCTAAGTATTTGAAAGCAAAATAGTGAAAGAAAGGAAAGAGATTTATTTACAGTTGATTTTGTGGTTGCCAAATCGACAACTCTTCTTCATAGTTGCTATCGAAATTACCGCGTGTCTTAATGTTGCTTACATACACTATAATGTGGGATAAACTAGGAATTTAGGGTCATAATCAAGTAAGTGGGTGAGTTTGGCACGCTCTAGTGATGTGCGGCAAGCTACATCGCTTAAAAACAGGCTTTATTCTTTGCATGAGCATCTTATTTACCCAAAAGCAAGAAGCGCGCTTCTAAGGCGCAGAAGTCTTCTGAGTAAACAACCGATGTGGTCACTGCAGTAGATTACATGCTTGAATCAACAAATTAAAGATATTCTTGACAAGCGGCCTCTCATCCCTTACATGTAAACTAAATTTTTAGTAGCTCTTTAGCTAGAGTACACGACGAAGAGGTAAGTATTTGATTTGCAATGAAATTTAACCACAGGATCTCATTATTCAGAATCTTAGCCCTGCACGCGACTTACGCTTCTCTGGGTTTTACTCACATGTAATGCTGAGGACAGATCCAGAAGGTTCTTTTGCTTATCCATTGAATTCATCACATACTCTCTTGCAAGTTTTCACCCAGCTCAATAACCTCTGCACTAAAATGCGCAACTATAGGTACACAAGGTGCTTCGCCACATTCAAGAACTCTATCTTAAAACTTGCACATTTGGCTCGCGACCATCATGATAAGCGCCTTTCAATTTTAGATACACCATGCGCATAGAATTCTGTGTGTGCGACCACGTACATATGTACACAAGTAAAAGGTGTGTAGTTGTGTACAAGTATTTGTGCTTATGAATAATCTGAGCCCAAATAATGAGGAATAGCACAACAATCAGTCAAATAACGTATATTACATCACGTTTATAGCATTGAATATATGTTTGTCGTGATCACTGGCCGCCTCTCACTTGAAAAGTGTATTCAGACAAGCATCGTAGCAGTGTTGCTACTTCCTAAGACTGCTCAACCCTTAGATGAAAAATAAGGTACGGTCATCAACTACGAGATGTTCGTAAGACCATGGGCTAATTAAACTTTGGCATATCCATGAAAAACACAAACAGGATTATTTCGCCTCACAATTCCACCAAGACTAATGTCAACAAATAAACATTAAATTTACGATTGCTGTCCTAAATCAATGAAAACTAAAAGCGTACAGACGCTCGCAGCAGATTCGCTAAAGTGAATGTGAGACATGGCTAATTTAGCAGTAAACAAAATTTGTGAATGGTGTTATGCTTTCTGTATCATGGAGTTACTACTAGCAGGCGATCACTGAAATCCATTCTTAGCCTCATCGTTAACACCCCTGAGTTACTATATCCAGGAGTGCTTTTGGACCCCAAATGTACAGCCTACGCTTTAATATAACAAAGAGTACTAAATGTCAGCTACCCACCTATCTACTTACACACTCGCTCCATCTGTTTGGATGTGGTGTGAGTGCACGATGCTAGAGCGGGTAGCTGTTAAGGAAACAAGAAATGGTAAAGCCGAGGCGATGAGGCAGGCAAAACTCAACCTTTTTACAAGTGCTCTGACCCCCTGGACTTCGGGGAATGCTAAACATTCATCTCTTACTCCTTCCATGTCCACGGGTGCTATACGCGACTCCACTGGTGACATGTCAAATACTGCGCATGTGTCATAACGGTGAAGCATGGCATCTGGTCGAAGGAGGGAGGGTGGTAACAGGGGTAGGTGAGAAAAGTAAGAGGAGAAGGGTGGGAGGCTAATGGAAAGTGAATGTAAGGAAATGAGTGCAAAGGTAAAGTAATAGAAAGGAGTTGGTAGTAAGAGAGTGAAGTGAAAATCAGGACAGAAGATCGGCGGTGATGAAGCAGGTCAGTAGGTCAGGACGATATCCGAATAGCATGGATGTCGAGGATTCAAGCCTCCCACAAGGCATGGTAACTTCTTACCTTCCATTTTTAGTACACCTATCCGTCCAGCTGCAATGCTATGTTCGACCCAAATGGCGCTACTACAAGCAGCGGGACCCGAGCTCACAGTGTTCTGATCAGTAGCAAGGGACCCTATCCATTAGGCCACGGAACCGATGCTTATTCTGATATATTTGGATTACGTATTTGCAAATACTCTAACATTTGATTCTTTCACATCACACTCATTGCCTACAGCACGTCAGCACCTTTTTTGAAAAGATGCATCAACTGTTCCTCTCCTCCTTCTTTCTATGGATTTTACGCCATCTTATAAAATGGCGGTTAGCGATTGGTGACTAACTGTGACAGGACTTAGCTGTCCATCAGATAACAGCGTCACGACCTAAACATTTGGACTTCTTAAAGAGGTGACATTGGATACAGCTCAGCTGGACCCCGCATTCCTACTGATCAAGGATAGATTTTCAGTTACAGTCACGACAAAATTAGGTCAGATCACTATTTTTAGCATCGTAAGTACAGCTTTCCTTTTATTAAATAGCGCAGCTAAAAATATTTTAATTTTTGGACTAATTCTATAACATCGGCAAATTAGAGGCAAACCGCTTTAAAAATCTAGCTTTTTTACCGTTAAAGGGAGGGGCAATAGCCTACTTTTGGTTATAAGGATGATATTGTCGCCTTGGGGCAAGCTGTTACTCACATGTGTCCTGTCTGCAAAAAATGAATGAACAAAACTCACATAATTCAACAAAATCGCATTTAACGAGCATTTAGCCTTTGAAAAAAGGATTTCTTGCACTCGATTGACCTGCACTTACCTCCACAACAATAGCATGTGCAATTGTGGATAGACCGCCATGGATGGCTTAACAGAGGCTTAAGACATCCAAGTGGAATCTCTAAAAATATAAGCGAAACCTATACGGCCTGTGCATGCTAGCGTTTCGAGCACAGAAGCAAGAAATAAAGCAAGTAAAGCGTGAAATGCTCAGTTGGCATAATACTAATGCAAGGAAAGCACAATTGAAGGCCGTTGGTAAGAGTCCCAGATTGCGTCAATCTCAGACCATTTCGTTTGGTCAAATTTGGAGCAACAGCTTGATGACCGCACTACTGCATCCGAGCTAACGCAGCTAGCAAGGGCTGACATGCGCCGGTGGACGAAATCGCTGTACTAAACTACTCTTGAAAGTGTGATCCAACAGCAGGTTTCATTAAATTTGGCTGATCCAAACTTGCTTTCGTTGTGCAGGCCTCATCAAAACTCGTGAGCTAATTTGGACTAACCTTTGCAGTGGTCAAGAGAATTTTCTAGGTGTGTAGACCACCCAAAAGGGAGTACCTGAAATGTCTACTTGATTGCTTCCATTGAACATGAGGCGACAAGTGAAAGCAAATCTCTTTGCAGGGTATTAATCAACAGCTTTTGATGTGAAAATAGCAAACCCTAGTTTTTGCTCTGAGTTTATTAAATTGCAAATTAATTTGCCTATCTAGCCATTCCATTAGTTCTAGGGGCATAAATGCCAAGGATGGAAAGACTAATTCCGTGCCGTTAGCAGTCGGGTCCGCCGCAGTTACGACAGGCACAAACCAGTGAATGTGAACTAACTCATTCCAACAATTTCCTCAACTGCCTTCATTGCCTCAATTACCCACGCGCCAGGGTGCATGTGCGCAGCTTGCCCAGCTTTAGGCATTTTCACCCGTAGAATGAGGGTAGTTTCAAAAGGCACAACTCGCCATGCTTTGCTCAAGCCACGGCAAATTATGATTTGTTTGGCTTCGTTTCCTTGACCCATGTGATTGGTATTTTACGACCACCAAATTTTGTCTCTGCGCATTTTCACCATGTTGCCCATTTATGTGTTGGGTAGATGCGTTGCACAGCATATGTGGGGTGCAATGAACACATTAAAATCATCACAGTAATGCGCATGCCTTGCACCACGTAGACGTAAAGCTCTTGAATTTCGTTAGAGTACTCGTGAGCCACTCCTAAGCATTATAAGATGGTGAGTGAGATTGGAGTTGCACACCCATTCCAGTTCCAAAATACAATGAATGGACTTAAGTGGCGAAGGTTAAAGTAGTTAATGGGCTTGCATTGACAATCGCCTATGTATTTGCAAGACTGATGCGACGGAAAAGAGATGCACGAAAGTCGATTAGGGAAGTGGCACAGCATGTCGAAAGGTGGTAGCGCTAGAAGGTAGAGGGAAGGATTCGTAATTTTAATGCTCAAAGAGCATCGTATTTGTTTGAAATGGAAATGGTGGAGAAGTGAAATTGTGCGGCAGTGTGTTATAAACCCTTGGATTAAGGGAAGAAAGACAGCGACCATTAAGACGACACATTTCTTAAGGGAACGATTTATTTTTCGCCCTCAGTCTAATAATCGGCCTTACCACAGCTGCCACTGTTGTTTAAAGCATTCGCACCATAATGGTAGTTTGCTAAGAGGAAAGGGGTAGTGCAATGATGTGACGACACCACGTTCCCTTCACCTAGCCATCCGTTCATAGAAACCGTTAACAGTGCTAAATTGCATCCCCGCAAGATTACTCACATTGTGCTTGGTCAGTGAAAGACGAACAAATAAGCGCAATGTTTGTTCCATTACCTCTTTTAATCCGCGGACAACATTATGGCGCGAAAAGAGTAAAAAACAGATAGATGATGAGAAGATGGCAGTGATACGGAGTTCATCTGCATTCACTCCTCTTAGATACAGCAAATGACATGTTAGATAAATCTAAAGCAGAACAACCATAAATCCAACTTTCTCAAATAGACTATTAATGCATTGTCCAGCCAACCGTCAGCTGCTGAAATCACTTAAGTATACTTGCATTACAGATTGTTTAAATCAGGTTTTCTACACCCATATTTTAGATATGCCAAGGATTCTACCCAGATAATCAAAATAGTGGCCCAGGAGTAGATGCCTTCATTACGAAGAACACCAGAAGTGGTGAATGCAGTGAATATTTACAAGAATTTTACTGAGAATAAACGGAACTTGCAAAATGGACAAACAGTGCCAAGCACTAGGATGAACATAAAAGACGTTGTAATAGTAGCATGCCTCTTGCCATTGTCATTGACTTCACCGTTGACATGCGTGTAGATCAAGCAGCAGTACGTGTTGCGAGCGACATGGTATTCGGTCTTGTTCTACCTGATGTCCAAATAGAATCAGCGTCGTGATGTAAGGCTAATTAAGACTGCACTACTTCACTTCTCAAAGGTTATATTGATTAAGCGCGTGGAGTGAAGCAATCTCTTAAGTCGTGAGCCGCACTCTACCTCGCCGAGAACAAGTTTTTTCTTAATGAGATCTAGCTGTTTAAGCTAAAAATTCTGAATATTGTGGCACAAAATTGCTGCTACTCATTTTTCCGACTCAACAGCCGTGATGACACTGGGATTTATGTGTTTGGAGACGCAGCGGCATGAGGTCAGTCACGTCTGTGCAATTGCAAATATTCATACGCCAACATTCAGGGCCCATCCATGAGTTATTAACATATGCCTGTATTGTGCAACTTTGGAAGGCCTTTTTGCCGGCCATGTCTGATCCGTTGACGTGAGCGGAGGCACCCCCAACCACTGCCCTGTTTTGCCATTGCAAATTATACACGGTCCTAATTTAACTTAATTGCCATGGGCTCTCTATTGTAGAGGACCTAACATTATAAGACACGCAACGCATCCACAGAATGTTGTACAACCAATAAATACGAAACCTTGTATGAACGAAAGAATGAACACTGGGAGCGCTAAGGACGACCTAGCACTGTGAAGTTTCGCAGGCTTATATTCACCGGATTAACGCTGGGCTGGATGCGATTCCTGCGCCCCGTTGCATCCAAAACACAACTGCTTGAAAACCGGAATCTGCAATTATGTAGTTAACGTAAAATCAAACAGCGCTTCAGTGGAAGTCCTATAGCTAACTCATTCGCATGGACAATCTTTAGGGTAAATAAAACTGATAAATTACTAGTAAAAAACGCTTAAATGCTCTGCGGACCCCACCAAAGTTCATCTAATTTTGTTTTAATGAAATAGAAGCAGCAAAGCTGTTCTACGATGCACTAAGCAAACTGAACAATGTGCAAACAGGTCAGTTAAGAGGTTCCAAACATGTGTGGAATGAGATGCTGAAGTGATATTACGAGATGGCTGACAAAAACACCAGGATCAATCTAATTGTGCCACTCAGATCAAAACGAGTGCCCATTTACTTAGCGTTTTATTTTCTAATAACCTGACACAAAATCTTCATTGGTAAACACGCATACCTATGCACGCTGCCATGAGCATAAATGCATTCGCACTTATTTCCTTAGGTATAAATGAAAATGGAAACGCGCATCTCTAAATGGAATAAAGCCTGCTATTTTGGTGACGAAGCGAGTGTGCATGATATTAAAATAACGGCTCTGAGTATCACAGAGCATATTGCGCAATTGTATAAAACCATCCTGGTGAAGAGCATGTCGTGGTCCATGAGATCACGCAACAAAGCTTACAGCGCTTGCAGCGGTCCAAGCGCATATGATTAACAGTCGGATAATCAGCCAAATCTTTAAGCAACACACACATGTGTCAGAGTTTACCGCGATTCACTTCCTCCTTTTTTTCTTAAATGATGAGCTGCTTTTGATTTAGCTTTCCCCAGCTGAGTATAATAAGCTATTTATCAATAACGACTATTGGTGCATTAGGCATTTCGGAGGGCAAAAAGCATTGCTCTTGTTCTATGAAATGGAGCAATGAACCGCAGATGAGACCCAGACCCGGAATCTTAAGAGCAAAAGAAGATGCTTAATCCATTCCGCCACTGCGGCTCTGATTTTATTACCTTCCTGCATTCCTGGTTTCATTGACCCATTGCTACGACTGCTAGCACTCCTCTTTACTCCCCATTGCATGGCACTTAGTGAATCATTGCTTCTCCGCATGGCCTGTGTGCTGACACTTCCGATGCAGAATAGCACTACGCTACACAAACAATGATACGATCCAGGAAGCTCGTGAANCACGAGTTGATTTTTAATTCCATCCAATGCCTGCGGCAGGTTCTCGTTCTTTGAGGAGATTATTGGTACTCAATGCATCAAAGAATGCTGGATCTCTCACACTCTGAGTGAAAAAATGGGACAAAATATAAAGTGACATTTTATGAAATCGCGCTTTTTGTTAGTGTTTTAGCAGGACACTGGGTTTTACACTCTTTCATTTGAGACTTCTTTTGCAATGGCAGGCCCTTCATTCAAATCATTGCAAAAAGAGCCCAGCTAGCACAGTTCCTTGCTACCAATGGACTGCACTGCGTCATGATTCACATGCTGGTAGTTCGCTCACTAGCATACTCTTTCAGCTTACGAGAACATAACAGTAGTTTATTGGCAACTATTATTCTTTATGAAAGAATGATTTCTCCTGCAGGTTATTGCGATCAATTTACAAAATAGCAAGATCGCGAAGGTAAGCGTAGCCTATAATATTAGTACGTGATTTAATGGTCCAAAAATGGATTTTATTTGCGTTTCTCACAAATTTTTGCTTCCATTCATTAAAAAAGCTGTCAATTCTAAAATTTCACGGCCGGCAAACATGCTAGTGATAAAATTTTTGTGTAATATTTTGGTCGGTCAAGTGCATAAAGCCCGAAAATGTAAAGTTTGCTTTATCTCTTTTAGCGACGCTTTGCACATTATCATCTCGACTAATTGCCTCCGTTAAGACGCAGATGGCGGGTGAAGGAAAAGATCCACTGGGCAGGAGAATAGGTCTAATTCACAGGTCGCAGTCTTCTAACCGGCCGCTTTGAGGCAGTTCTGGTGCTCGTGAGCCACCACTTTATCGTCAGTTTGTCCGCTGAATAGATGGCATATGAAGACTAGTGATGCACTCTTTGAAATAACGCACACTCCTCAGATGGGCAAGAATTTGTTGCTGTAAATTTGCTCTACAGGCGAATAACGATTCTCGCCGCCTCTTCTTACTTCACTGATGGACTGTACACGCTTTCAGTGTCTGAATTGGCAAAGTACTCAAATATGGCTGGAGCATAAATAGCTCTAAACTGCATCCCCGCCTAGCCAACGAAGCCGCCATGCTTATGAGTAATTCCGTTTTTACTCTAGAAGACTCAGGCAAACATGTAGTCCTACTTAAGCTGACCTTGAAACACGCGACTTATCAAAGGCTGTTTTTAAAAAATTTTGGAATAAGTGCCTCCATTCAACCGACTAGAAGGGTTATTGCGTAGCCCAGCAATTTGAAAACTCAACTGCTGGGTTGGCATTCAAAGCCGTAGTCAACGCGTAGATAAAAAATGTTTAAACGAGACAAATAAAATAATAAAACGCAAATAGACGGGCGGCTATAGGGACAGGGAAGAAAATGACAAGAAATGGCTGGTTGTTTATAATAATGTTTAGGTGCATTGGAAACAGGAGAAAGCTGACATAAGTAGAGGTACTTTAGGTCCACATGGCGACTGGTTTGCAGCTGATTGGATTGCGCATTGCTTCTTTGTAAGCATTGAAATTCTAAATAATTGAGAAAAGCTCTGGCATGGTTTCTTAATGTTTCCCACTTCGGTGGATTATTTGTTGATGGTTATATCCCAACTTCAGAGCGCCTCCATATAATGGTGCCGAATCATGCGATGCTTGTGAAGTACGTTCCATTGACTTTCCGAAACTGTAGCAGGTTGCCTTGTCATTTTAGCCAATTACTTTCCATTTGTGTGTGGTTTGGTGCACCTTGCCGTTTGTTTGTTGGTCGCCAAGGGTTTTAGCTTGTACGATATTCTAAATCACTGGTGAATAAGACCGTGCCAGTAAATTAGTGTACCGGTTCCTCATTGACGCCGTAATAAGCTAAAGTGGCTTGGAAAACGTGAAACTTACTTCCCTGTAGATGGGCTAAAAGGTCATTAGCACAGCCGGAAGAGTAAGTGCGGCCCCCATAGACTGAATTGTTTACGTGGATGAACAAACTCATTACGAGACTACATAACGAGACATTTTGTTCCCAAAGAAATAGTCCTTTTGAGCAAAACCTTAGATGTAATTATGTAGGTGTGAGATTATCCTCAGTGAAGAGTGCGGAATCGCTCTGTGCAGCAGTAAGCACTGGGCTTCTTCTTACCATGGTAAGACCTTCACTCTTAAGTCTTTGTAGCACCGACATTGATGCTTATGCATAGGAATACAATCATCCCTCACTGAAGGCCTAAATAATTGTAACTCTACACTGCGTAAAACAGTGACATGGCTTTTGACACAATCAACTGCTTGAGCTGCAATTAAAGCTAGCTGAACCTTCTTCAATCATGCACAAATTCTACATGTGCTTTGAATCTTCCATTAGTCTCACGCGTACTTAAATCCCGCCTTCAAATTCGTCTGGGCATAAAGGCAAGCAAACTTGCAATTATAGGCCTGACTTTGACACTTTTACCTCCTTCTAGCAACTCCGCCCACTCTCATTACCAAATTACCTACTTCCGGATTCTCGGCCTCCTGCGAGCATCGTGGACAGGCTTAGCCAGCTTCACATATTATTTATATACGGTCCAGAGTAACTCCCACAAATTCCACAAGCAGAGGAGAAGAAGAAGGAATTAATGGGTGGGTGGGTAATTTAGAAATTGAAAGAGGGTCATGCCAGTCATGAGATTTAGAGATAGATGGGGATGTCAGTAGGCCTAGACAGACGATGCTGGCTTTGCTGCCTCGTTTAGTCTTTGACTCTAACTTTGCAGACTGGCTAACTAAATAAACAAAGAAGAACAAGAGAGCAAAATGGTAAGCAAACATATTTGTAGCCATGATAGCCATCGTTTTACCATAGGATAGAAATGTACGCGATGGTGAAAAAGGATACCATAAGTTGAGGCGGAAAGCGGAGACGTGATATGCCCAATAAAATCGAACTCGCACGGTAGGGGTGTGGTTAACTCAACCAACAGAAGGAGGGTGCTAATGCTGCATCTTTGGGTCTTTTTTATGTCCCCTCGAATTTTGTCAGATAAATGTCAGCCAATAAATGGGGCTATACCGAAATGAAGCCTTACATTATCAATATTCATTATTGTCCATGCTGTAGAAAAGAAGTAGATCATCCTAGGTCACTGACTCTATGTCTGCACTTTTCATGCATGGGCAGAATACTAGAATAAATAGATTTTAATAAAGCAAAGGACTATGAAAGACTTCAGTGTACGAGTACATTAACAGCGTAGGAATTTTCAGGCCATACTATAATCAAAAAATAAAGGACCGAAAAATGTTGCGTTTGTTCAATAAAGCTACTTATGCTTTGAAAGGACTTAGAATAAAATCAATGAACAGCTGATCAGCGGATTCTGTCAAAATAGGCAAGTTACTGCATTAGCTGATACGCAAAACTGATAAGGAGTCAAAGGCGGCATTTTATTGCTACACTTTTGCTTCAGTTGTTCCGAATTCCTGCTAATTTCACTGGCATTCTCAAAAGACACCGCTTAGAACCCTGGTGTTAACGCCACGTGCCATGCTCTGACGTCCATTTAGAAATGGCATTCTTGACGATTGCAAACTATAATTATTTGCAAAGTCGCTTCAAATTTCGCAGACGTTGAAAAGGCTTTGATTGTCTCGCGGCTCAAGAGTGCTATTCAACTAAGGCATGGAGCTTAAAGTTGAGGTGAATGCCCGTTTGTGCAGAAGCTAAAAGCGTTGATGGCAAAAACATTTGCCTTTGGATGAGTCGCAGATTTCTAAAAGAATATCAATTGATAATCTACGAGAATGGTGTAACCCATGTTTTTATTCATAGCATATTTTACACCACAAATTATGTAGGGCGCTGAAAGCAACACCTTCTGAATCCACATTTTTGAAAGCAGCATCCAAACAGGAGGGTATTGGGGCTGACACGCGATATAACTCAGAGGTTAGTGAGGCGTGACCAGGGTATGAAGGTCTATAAAAAGCACACCAAAATCATTAAGTATCGCATTTTTCCACTGGAGTAAGGGACCACTTTTGCCACAGCGCGCGGTCTACGTCTCCCAAAACGATTAACATTTCCGCCATGTCAGTCATCTGTGTGCGAAATTTGTTGCCAAAACTGGCCACAGTTGTCAAGGTGGAGTCCGCAACCATTCTCCGTTTAAATCACCTTGTCATGGTATTGGAAACTCTATATTTCCGCTAAAGGAAAACATGAAGGCATAGGCAGTGGTCCCTATTGTAAGCAGGGCCGCTAATTTGGAGACTGCGGTTGCTGAAGTGGAAGCAAGGATGTAATATTCAGGGACATTTATGACTTCATGCAGCACCAAGCCAGAGAACGATCCAGTGAACCATCCTAGGGTTGTGTTTGCTTTGCTGGCAACCAAAATATAACTATCACAACTTGTAATTACGTTAGCATGGCATAATCCGCTCCCACACATCCCTCTATTTCATCAACATCATCATCATCATCACCATCATCATCGGCGTGTGCCTATACACTGCATTCCCACTCACGCTATCCTCCTTATTTGTCTTTTAATGATAATGTTTCTAGGCTTCTCTGCCCAGCATTACAAATGCCCTGCATTTTTAGCCTTTACATTAAATCCATTTTTTTAATTTCTCCGCTTCTCTGCTTACTTCTCCATACATTCTCGCTGCTTGCAGCTCACCCGCTACTCCGCGTCTGCCTACATTCGAAAGCGTACGAATTTCCAACGGGTACGGCTACATACTGTAAAACATTACGTGCATCTGCAGGCTTGTTGGCCGGTCGACTGTTCGACTAATTATCCAGGCAGTTAAGGGCGTTACGGTTACCAGGTTTGTTCACTTACGCGCATTTAAAATGTTTTTTGACTATTACTCCCGACCGGTAATCCGCAGACCTAAAGAAAATAAAGGCATCTTAAGGACCAATAAGGAGGGACAGAACAGAAATACGAATCTATATAAAGTTAGAAGCAACTACCCACAAAAAATGCAACCGGAAAAAAGTAGGGAAGAAATCAATGTTAGCAAGTGAAGGCGTCGTTCTGATCAGGTAGCGATTCATTCGAGGCACACACTGGTTGAATTTAAGGACAAACGTGTCAGCAGCGACTAAGAGAGCCTAGGACTTCATTAAGTTTCCTTTCCCAAAGTACGAACTCTATTTAGATACAATTTTGGGGTTGTTAAAATTTGAACACACTTCTACTTGCTTCAGCTTACTTAATTGTCGATGTCTCTGTAGTTGTTGAGTTAATGAATTTCATTCAAAACTCCATTTCGCCCCATACAGCCATAATTGGCTCGCCTTAGAACTCTAGAGTACCGGTCAGGCATCTATACCCTCATGATCAGTTTCAGTGAAGTAGATCGGGATGAATGGGGCTTGGAAAATGCGGTTCTTTATTGTCTGCCCCTCATAGATTGCGATCACACTCATTTGTCCTCGGCTAATTTGTAGAACAGCAGAATCAGCAATGAGCATTTAATTTTTTTTATTTATGAATGCGGATTAAGCTGGTACAAATCGTTAGCCCCAACTGGTCTCATTACTGTAGGCAATACAACCGCTGGAGCATTGTAAGTGATCTGTTCGAAACTTTGGCTGCTTCGAAAACCAAGGTCACCTACAAAAGGACAACTTGGCACCGTGGCCACAATGCTCCCTGACCCTATTGCGGTGGTGTACTACCTGTCATCGTCGGTGCGCTCTTTTTAGGATTTCGGAGAAAAGGAATCAGGTTATTACGCAGTCTATTGACTAGCTGCTCTGACCACACCCAACTGTCCTCTGATCAATCTCCATGATTGGCTCTGACACGATCAAATTGTCTATTCCCGTACCATATTATTCTTTAATAAAATTACGTGGCACGCAAAATATTAGACTTTTCGCTTACAATAACATTTGGATTATCATTAGGCATTCATTTTTAATGCTATGTACAGTCTCAGGAAACTTGAAGATAACGAATGCATTGCAGCGGCTGCACAAGTAGCCGACACCCCAACCCCAAATTTCATAGCTTCGTCGTATACCACTTTAGTGATAAATGCTTTATCCTTCCTTCCTAATGTTTGTGAGACTCTAAGCAAATTTCTTAATAGATGATACTAGGCACCTGTTACCAACGTGGTTTCTGAGCGATCATCTTTGTGAGGCCGTGCCCACTGAAATCAGTGTATCTTTAAGGTTTATCAAAATGTCTTTCGAATTTTTGACGCATTCGCAAGGCATTTCCTGATGCCGACGATTAGATTTCTAACATGGCTGCAATAAAACGATAATAAGCGAGTTCTTTCGGTCTTTAATGGATTTATCTCCATCGATATTTACGTGCCTAGTATCAGCAAATGCAATATCCCAGGTTTTTCAAGCCGCGCCTCTAAATAGTATGTGCAAGCTTATGCGATCAATTTGCGTTAGAATGCGTGGTGTCTGAGGCTCAGCCGATCATCGAAGAATAACATATCTATGCACTTCTTAATAAGCTAATGCCTTAACTCTTACCTCTATTGAAAGTTTTGTGCCAAATCTCTGTAAAGACTGCGGTAACACGAGTTGATTCTTAGTTCCATCTAAGGCTTGTGGCAAGTTCTCGTTCTGTGAGGAGATTATTGGTACTCATTGCATCGAAGAATGTTGGATCTCTCACACCCTGAGTAACAAAATGGGAAAAAATATGAGGTGACATTTCATGAAACCGCGCTTTTCGTTAGTGTTTTAGCAGGACATTGCATTTTACACTCGAATACTCAATTATATGAGCTAAGATCCTTCATTTGAGACTTCTTTTGCAATGGTAGATACGCTTTCCACCGTTCTACCACAGCCATGCTGAAAATCGAGTCATCAATCTAAGAAAAAGCCTGATGGATGCACCAAAACAAGACAATCAATAGACGGCCTATTACTAACGACCGGTCTAATATTATCCTAAATGCTGGGATTAATCAAAGCATTCTAACGAAAAATTAGAATCCGAAATTCCTTATCGTGCGTAAAATTAAAATGACCCTCCGGGTATCAACGCAGCCTTAATACGATCAAAAATGCCATGGGGGTGGATCCGAAGACAGCGCATAGCGATCCGAAGTGAAGAGACTTTCGTTAGCAGTTGCAATTAGTATTGGCGGCAGAACATCGGTTGCGCCGATGCATCAAAACAAGCGCAGTGATTTCTCGAAAGGGTAAAAACCAAAATAATTTGATAATGCAAGTGACGAGACATATTCACAGAATATGGGTTGGAACTTATTAAGCTGTACTGGTCAATCGATAGGATTTACGGTGGGAGTGATGCATAAGATAGTTGGAAAGACCGAGTGGAGATGTGGATGATTCGTGAAATCGGTGTTAGGAGGAGTTGTGCTGACGCGATAGTGCATAGCAAATTCGGGACAGAGGAACTAGATCAAACGCAATGCATGGAAGCTGCCGACGGAAAGACCTAGAAGTAGAACCGATGTGGCCTAGTGGATGGGGCGTCTGCCTCCTAAGTAGAAGATTACGGGTTCGTTTTCCTTTCGGTGACGTTGGTGAGTATCCAGTAATAAGTAATGCAATGTGTCGAATTTAGCACCTCTTACCCTCCGAACCTTCTCATTCCGTGAGCTGGCCCAGATTCTACTTCATGCGTGTTTGAATACACGCAGCCTATAAAGGCATGTAAAATGACAGAAGTTATGAAGCTGACCGTATGTGACAGTATTGCCTACAAAAATTTGACCTCGAGTAGGATGATTATGATTCACCAGTATTAGCTATAGCTATTAGCTATAGCCAAAATCTACTCTCTCCACTTTAGTGCAGTCACGCAAAAGAAGTGTTTTCAAGACAGACAATTTCTCTTCTCCCAGCACTTCGGCAGTAGTCACATGATCAAAATTGGTACTCTGCAGCCAAATTCCTCTTTCGCCCTATTTCATCCGTAGTCACGTGATGATAACGAACTGCTACCTTTGACTTCTCATTTGCATCGCGTATCAGCTAATGCAATTCGTTACCTATTTCGACGGGCTCTGCTGATCGACTTTTGTTGATTGGCACCCTTTTTCCGGCAATCTAATTTCACTTTCAACTATTCATAACCCTACCTATCTCTATCAGTTTTACGCAGCATAAGTAGTTTCTTATCGTCAGAATAATAGTGTGGCCTGGGAAGTCTTGCGCCGTTAATATGCCATCCATAGGCATTTGCTTTGTTGAAGTCTATTTATTCTGATATCCTGCCTGTACAGTGAAAGTCCAGACATAGAGGCAATGCTACAGATGACCAACTTCTTATGCAGTATGAACGATAATGAATCCTGGCGTTTGAAAGCTTCCTTTTGGCACAGCCATACTGTAGTGCCTGGCATTCGACTTATGAGTATCGCGCAGACATGCATAAAGACCTCAAGTTGCAGCTTTGTCATCCCGCTCCCGTTATTTTAATTGGCTGCATTCCCATCGCTCGAGTACAACCTCACTGCAATGAGCATATTACATCCCCGTTTTCGTCCCGACTCATGGTATCCTTTTCCACTATCGCAATTTTTATTTGTAGCTTTTACTAAAAGGATGGTTTACATAGCCACAAATGCGTTTACTTACTTGTTTGCTCTCGTATTCTTCTCTAGTCGAAGGCTAAACGATGTCACACAGCTATGGTCGTCTGTCTGACTTGCTAGAAATTGCTTTGATCCTCCTAATCAGTTCATTTGAGGCACTGAGTCTGAATTTTTCAAATAACAACCTTAGGCATGTCACGTATTCTAAGGTCAGTCTAATTAGGACTACATGCTTGTTTGATTTTTCTAAAGTAAAAGCAGCTATTTTTGGGCATGGTATCATCAGCGTCTAAGCAGAAATGCAGTATGGATTCGTTGGTGTTTATAGGGCTTAAATGAAATGATATGTTTCATGCCCAAGCAATCGTTGGCAATCCAGTCAACTTTGATTTTATGATTTTAGCCTTACTTGCATTCAGACACTGGAAATGTATACAGTCTAACAGTGAGTCAGGTAGAGGCGGTGAGAAATTTTCTTTGCGTTTAGAGCACGGTCATGACAACAGGATCTAATCCATTGAGGAGTGTGCGTTATTTTAATGAGTGAAACACTAGTTTTCGTAGACCTTTTATTCAACGCGTTTGCGCACGAAATCTGGCAGTAAAATAGCTGCATGTTTGTTGTTTAATAATAAAAAAGGCTACCAAAATGAACAGTAAGGGCGAATCTCCTCTCCTTTTTGTTTATACTTCACCTTCTCCACGGTCGTCGCGTTACGTCAAGTTTCAGTGCGCTAAAATAAGCTAAGGCTAAAAAGCACGTATTACGGAAAGCGTATTCCATTCGGTAGTAACAAGCATTCAAGTATCCGAAATCGTCTTGTAAATTGTTGCCCGTTCTTAATGCAAGAACAATTCTGGGCAGCAATAATGAGTAAGAAGCCATTAGTGAGCAGACCCCATCTATCATGAAAACTAAGTTAGAAGTGGCTCTGAAAAGACAGCTTTGGCCCCGCATTTTATGGCCATGCTTTGTATAATAAGAAAACGTTTTTTGCCTTTCAAAATGCCTGGTATTTTATAGTCTTTATTGACAAACAGCGTCTCATCCTGTGTCAAGTAAAGTTAATTAAGAAGTAACTCATAATTTGGAGGACAACAATGAGGGAAGTGAAGTACGGTAAACTCCGACACACGTATCTGTTGCTCAAAGATTTGGTCAAACGTGCCACTGTTAATCATCTGCTCTGGAGCCACTGTGATTTCTGCCGTAAGATCCCGCCCAACTCAATATATTCTTTACCAAAATGGTTTTCCAAAAATGCGCAAGGTGCTTTATGATGTTTAGGAGCGTCACCTTGCGCAGAAACTCATGTTTTGTGACCAAAATAGTAGGTTTTGTTCCATTTTAAGTTTTAATTTTTAATTTCACTTGTGTCTAGGCAAATAAGTGCACATGCATTTATGCCTATATCAGTTTGTACTGATACAAATAAAGGTTTCACTTCAGGTTATTAACAAATAAAACATTAAGTAAGTCGGCTATCAGTTCGATCTGAGTGGCCAATGCATCGAATACAAGTAGTCATATCAGTCTAATTCTAGTTTTTTATCAGCCACGTAGTCACATCACTTCAGCATCTCATTTCGCACATATTTGACATCTTTCAGCTGTCCTCTTTGGGCATTGTCAAATTTAGTTAGCGCATCTCAAAACCCTTGGGCTGCTTAAATGGCATCAAAACGAGAGATTAAGACGGGTCGTGGGGACAATTATGTTTATAATACAACTAAGTTATCTGTTTTATTAGTCCTAAAAATTGTCCGAGCGAATGAGCTAACTACAAGACTCGCACTAAGACGCTGTTTGATTTCAGATTAACTACGAAATCGCAGATTCTGGCTTGCAACATCCACTTAAAGCGAAGTCTCCAAATTACGAGGTCAGCTTACTCGGTTTTCCTTTAAACGCATCAAGGCGCAGACATAGCACCCAGCTTAGCGTTTAGCTGGCAAACACAAAACGCACTAAGAGTAGCCCCCAGCACTATTCATGTTCACTCTCTAGCTCTCAGTAACGCAAGTTTTCTTATTAAATATCGCATAGGATGTTTTGTTGAATCCGGAGCTACCGGAATAATATTCTTTACTGGTTAAAGAACATGCCATAGATCTGTTGCGTGTTCAAAAATGGTATGTCCTCTACAATAAAGGGCTCATGACAATTAATTTCACTTAGGGATGTGCATACTTTGCAAAGAAAAAACAGAGTAATGGATAAGGGTGCCTCTGCTGAGTAGGCTAAGTAATGGGACATGAATGCCACCAACGAAAATAGAGGTGACGAAATAGTAGGCGCGAGGGAGTATGCCAATTGGGAGACAAAATATAAATGAAAATAAAAATCGAACAACCGGCCAAGATGATAGAGTTCAAGGTGTTGCTAAAAGAGACAAAGCAAACCTTACATTTTCAGGCTATGTGCACTTCACTAACCGAAATTTGGCTCAAAATTTCATTGCTGGCATTCTCGTAAATAACTGCTTATGACACAATCCTAGCGTGCTGACTTTAGAAATCAAGAATTGGCAGCTTCTATAATGAATGGAAGTAAAAATTTGTGAGAGGCGCCAAATTTCTTTTCAAGCAAATCTATGTCTGCATAATCAGAGCTAGTCTAGTCCTTACGGCAGCAAAATACAGCAAGGTTATTTTGAAGCGGCTCGCTGCCTATCATCCTATGCGCAAATAAAACCCATTTTCAAACCATTAGGCCACGTACTTATATTATGGGCTACGCTTACATTTGTAATCTTCCCACAAGTTGAACTAAAAAGAAACAATAGCACATGAAAACTGTCATTCAAGGTTGTAAAAGAATATTCAGCATAAATGCTTGTCAACAGCCAGAATAATAATTGCATAACAAGCAGCTAGCAGGTATTTTGAGTCATTGAACATGGTTTGGTAAACGGAATGAAGGGTTTATTGCTAAATCCTGAAAGTGAGGTGCTTACTTTTCAAGAATTGGATTGAGCAATGACGCTGGGGCTACTTTGTTGTGTAACTAATGCAGACTCTGCAGAAAATATATGTGAGGTGGGTGCATACCGCCCGCACCTCGTGTCTACGGCGTCCAGCATTTCCTTTTGCTTGCATGGACAACTAGACGCTTTGGAGATCCAAAACCCCCTTGTTTTCATAAAACTTAAATTCTTGGGAAGTGTTAGTCAAGAGACTGCAAGGAAGCTGTCGCATATTAGGGGCATGCCAGTACTCTGTGTATCTCTTCGTTGACGTCCAGCAGTAACTCCGCTCAAAATGCTGGTACGCATTAGATTGTGACCTGATTCTGATGCAAATGGTGAGAGGCACAGTGTCTGCATTACGATGAGTATTTCTTTTCCTGTACTGCTGTGCATAATTGTACTACGGCTGCTCTCCTCACCAATATGCGGGCGAGCCATCTATTCCTTTAATTGTTTTAGGCTATGCGAGTGCCTGATGATTCCTACTTGCTATTAAATTGCCCCTCTCTCAGATTATGCATAAAGTGACACACCATCGCCTTATTTTGTTTAGTCTGGTAGTTCCCTTCATGTCCTTTCCAGCCGCATATTTTAAAGTAATTAAATTTTTTAATCAACTCTTTATTTAGACGCATTCTCGTCTTGCTTTTGATGAAAATAATGATTAAGCTCCAACAGACTTGGAATGTGCCATAAGCACTAGGGTCGCAGTTATTTAAAAAGAGAAATGTAGCAAGGGCTAGCAATTTAAGATCCACCGGTTACTGATTAATTTCTTTAACAACGATGTAGTAGTATAAGGCAGTCTTACACAGTGTCACTATGAGGTTTTGTGGATTAACGATAAGCGGCAAATGTCTATTCGCATTTTTGGGTCAGTCATCAATCCGAGCAACTGCAGAATTTGATGTTCAGGAAATAGAAGCCCGAACTTTGAGGAAATTAGATTATTGAATTAAATGTAGTGGATAGTAGGGCAAAGCCTGCCCATAAAGCGTCAGCGACAAAATCAATAAGTTGCTTATCTGATGTGCTTCATATCAGGCGCTTCTGTCAAGTCCTCTTCTCTCACCCATTCGTCAATTTGAAACGCCTTGTGACGGATTCTACTTTGACAACCTACCCTCGCTAATGCTAATAGGAATGTGAAAATGTGAGAACCTTCCTTCCATTTGCACAATACTCACGAGCTCCATCGCAGTCAAAACCACAAAGAGCCGACTCAAACAGAGGCCAAAAACCACTCAAAAAGGAAAATGACGCACAACAGAACGTCAAGATAGTTAGGTCGAGGGTGCGACCTATCGGATTACTCTACCATTTAAAGATCAGCAGTCGGTCGCTCTTATGCTGCACATGCAAAGCATGCAGTTAAGAGAAAACAAATGTTGCCGCCGCAAGGAAAGTAACCTCAGCGCTTAATTTTCATCGCATTTTTCGCAAACCTGTGTGTTGGAGCCTAAACACCTCGGGTACAACAATAGCGATAGCTGTTGTCTGTTGCAGCAGATGCATGTGTGATGCATCGCATTCTGTGATTGCCTTTGCGCGTCTGAATGCTGGTGGCACGGGATCCTCAAGCATGTCTCTGCTGATAGCCGCCGCAGTCATACAAAGGTGGCTATGCTTGCTAATTACCTATCCTCTGCGTATTAAATAAGAAGGTAAAGAATCCATAGCCACGTTTATGTAATAACGCAAGCGAAATTTGGGAAGGATGACGACATCGGTAACACTATCTGAAGACGGTAGATGATGGGATTGGATTAGTAAGTGAGAAGTATGGCAACGAGAAATTAGGCATCAGACAACTTATACTGAGTATTTATTCAGTAGCTTCGACATTCCACCTCAAAATGCAAATGCAAAGACTTTTCAGAATATTTCTTGGCCGGCGATTTTTAAATCCCCTATGTTTAAAGACAAATGTCAACATTTGGAGGGACGATTCACTTCTCTGTCGATAAGGCCAAGATAAGACGCAAAGGACCTTAGGCGCACTTACAGATGTTATTTGAGGCCATCCCACGGTATAGCCATCTATCACAACCTCTATCTCATCTGGCTAAATCGTGCACCATATCCTTAAACTCCACGTAGCTGCCAGATCGCGGTACTAGCTGTTATACCTATTTAATGGCACCTCGTGCTGAATTGGCAACACGACATTTTAGACCACCCTGCGAAGTAAAAGGCTGTAAGCTCACTCAAGCTGTATTCAGCCTTCTCGCCTTCCGACAACCTATAAGATAAGCGTTCACCACCTTTTAAAGCTGTTGTCAAGGCCAAGTAGTAGCACTCCACTTTTAACGATCCACGGCGCATTTAGCGGTAGGATTGGAGTACCAAATGAAGACGGTGCTTTGAAATGCACTTCACATCCGTCAATAAACTGCAACTCAACAAAATTAAAACGCTTTCACACCTGATTATGTAAAACATGCCGCAGCTGTCATTTGATCGTAAAAATGGGCTGCGGTTGTGCAAGAGAGCACCTACATCACCAATTCATACATATGCGCTGCAACATCCTCAAATTTTCTCCTCCCTGGAGGCCAAAAGGAAACATCATACTCGGATGGAATACATGCACATGCATTTAACATGCCAACGACCCACCCCATTAAGGTGCAACGACGAGGCAAATAGATGACTCCACCATTGAAATCCTCCATCCAACAAACCATCGGCGCACTACATAGTCGCCTCTATGTTCTCCTCGGCAAGAGTCCTGCGTTCTCAGCTCCCTCATCTTCCATGGTGTAAGCAAAATCCCGTATGGGATGGAACAATGTGCTAGCCATCACGCGTTTCCATGACCAGTGGAGGAAATACGAGCCTAAAAGCAAAAGGTCAAACTCCTGCTTACGGCGCGGTGCCACGGCAACCATAGTGACAGAATAGTTAAGATTCAATATGGCTGCCAGTCCGAAATCTACTGTCACATCGCGAACAGGCAAGGACAAACCCAATTACTTGTCTCAGACGACGGAACTAGACTCATTACCATTAACAGGCAGATGGCCATTGAAACGCGCAAAAGAATCCTAATGTAGTGCTATCTTATGTAGCATAAGCCGCGTAGATGAGAAACTGCAGAGGCAAGTAGAGCATGAAGTCGTTGAGCATTTTACTTTTCGCTCACAAATTAAGTGCACCTGACAGATAAGTCGTCCCACTCACTGCAGCAATCACACGTGGACGTCATTTAAATGCCTCTGGAAAGTTACTCATGCGTGGATACGGGCCAATAACTTGCGTCTTAAGCCTCGAACATCGAGCAAGCGATTATCGAAAATTGGAATAAATTGTACAGAGAATGATTCATGTCAAAGCCTCATAATATAACCATCCTTCCAATTACTTCACACTTATTTCATATCGACAAACGCAACAAAATCCCAACATTTTAGAGCAAAAGACGAACAAGCAAAACTGTTAATCGTGAGACCGGTTCACTCTTGATTTTGCCCTTGCGTAGAACTTACACAGCGTACTCAGGCATTTATAAGTGTGCAGATGGGAAGGAGAGGCTAGTGAACGGGTAAGATGGATTGGGAAACTTGCCTCCCAGGCGTGGTCCTTCATTTGGTCCGTCATTACCAGTAAGTTGGACATGCGAGCAAAACCGTCTCGCATAACCGGATTATACGAAATTAATTTATTTTCCTAGACATCTCAATTTTGAGCAAAAGTTTGTTTCCCAGACGAATCGTGATGGGCATGCACAGCTTATGGAAAACTCTGGTTGACTAAGTGCGGTTTGAACTGCCATGGCAACACACCTCAACAGTGATTTTAGCCGTAATACACCTTGATCGAGTGGTAGACATGCATCTCAAATTTTGTTGATTTCGATGCAGACGAATTGTAGTAGAACGAGCATCATCAGTATGAACTGCTTTACGACACAGCATCAGGTTTCTGAGGAACAAATTCCAATCTGCACTTTTGATTTAAACATTGGGAGGAATAGGCTATTTTAATGTTAGCAGTAAAATCCTGTGAAATTACGGTGAGAGTCTTCAGCCAAAGTTGAGCGCAGGTTTAAGTCAAAGGGCTTTAGACAAGGGTAACCAAGTTTGCAGGTACAGACTACCGTCCTTTGTCCTTCTACTTGTGTCTGCTTCACATTTAACGTTTAGCCATCCCATGTAGATTCATTTAGTATTCATTCATCCTATGCAAATTTAAGTGTCCATCCCGTTAAATTTTCTTGTTATCTCTGCTTTGTGCATTCGTTGTAATTTATGAACGTATTAAGCCGGACCGAACATCAATCCAACCTGACTTGGTAACACACTTATCACTCTTATCCTTCCATTTAGTGGATTTTGTTTTGAACTTGCTGGCAAAACTGTTAACATTTGCGTTTATAAGGTCGCATCGGTTGAAATTACTCGTGTAGTTTATTGTGTACGACCATATATAACGCTTTATTGGTTATGCGGCTTTTGCGCTTAGGAATTGGCGGTGTTTATGCGACTCAGGGACGTAACATATTCTTTGCATGAGGAATTGGCGACTAACCCAGTCAAGTTAGATTCGGATCCCCAGTTTTTAGATCAATTAATGGGTTTGTCTCATTCTTAGGCCCCTCTCGATGTAAAAACTGCATATGTGTCTAGTCTGGCAGCAAGGCGGAAATAGTGGTTAGACATTCCTACAGACCTTCAGATTTGGCTTGACCCTTTGAGGGTCTTTTTGAGTGAGAAGGCTTAGGCAAATTTTTTGTTGAGCAGAGAGGGCTAAAGAAAAATGAGAAATGGCTTATTCTCTATGCAAGCCTTTTTCCTTCCGGTGCAAAGTGGTAAGGAAATGGGTGCTACAGTAGCACTGGACTCTCCTCGAAGTTGGCAAATCAAAGTTGTGCACCTTTGAACTGGACCTTTTTTTGTCCCTTCGATTTTGTATTGCGTCCGCCTTCGTTCTTTTGTTCCTTCTTGTCTTGTCCTCTTGCCTTCAGTATGCTTTCCTTA
Organism: Taenia hydatigena; assembly: GCA_036345935.2. Lineage (NCBI taxonomy): Eukaryota > Metazoa > Platyhelminthes > Cestoda > Cyclophyllidea > Taeniidae > Taenia > Taenia hydatigena. The sequence goes on along the minus strand of JADWOT020001477.1, from coordinate 192,962 downwards.
TCGGTCTCTAATTTCTGGACGCTGGAAGCTTGTGATTAGCCTGTGCTCAGCAAAAGTCAAGTCACTTAAATTTTATCGAATCGGCAGTTGAAAACCCGTGCACCGTATCGCAAATTCCAATGCATGTCTCGCGTTCCGGTTCAAATTGCCTTGGCGCCACATACGAAAGCGGAAATAATTAGACAAATGGTTTGCCATATCAAAAGCCACTATTATGACTCGCTATGAAACTGTCTCTATTTGCGTGACTGTACGTGGGTGAACTAGAATGACCTTAGAGGTGTCCTGAAATATTAAGTCAAGTCATCAAAAAAAGTGCATTTCATATCCAGACTGGTCACGATGCCACTAGCAGCGTGCATATGCTTCAAACCATAGCGAAACCTTATCATTTTTTGCAGCTCATTTGCCGCGAATAGGTCACGGTTCATAACGAAGCAGAGATAAATCGAACGCCTTTTCATTTCCTCCAGCTATAGACACTCAGCCATCAGCCATTAAAACACGAACAAGTTTGATTGCATGGGTTAAGTTATCCGAGAAGAGTGCCTGGATTTATCTCCGCAAAAGTCATCCATTACCAGCTGTAACTACATTTTATGTAGTTAGCCAGGCATTGCGAAGAAGCCAAATTGAAGTCCATTAAATGCACGAACTGGTACTTTGCAAATTTAGAGTTTGACTTTGATTTTCTAACGCAGCATGACTTGATCTAATACTTGGTCACTTTCTGCACTTCCATAAACAGCATGGCATCCTTGACATAGCGATTTGGGTGCAACAATAATAGCCGAAGAATAGCGAAACGCAGATGAACCTGCTAATGATTGTGCGAATTCTTAAAATCAAAAATGTCTTACAATTCGGCTGTGGCGAAATGCCGGGGTATGAAACCTCTTTCTGTGACTTCTGAAAGCTTGTAGGAAAGATCACATGTGTGTTTACTTGCGTAAAAAACGAGGCGCTGAAATGGCGAGTGTTACTTGAAAGGTGAATTGATTTAAGGACAGCTTGGCTTCTTTGAGTCAAAGCAAATTTGTTAACGAATCATATCCTAAGATTTTATTGAGCCTAATGGATTTTTCATTTCACGAGAAGTGCCATGTGCGGTTAAATATTGGAGCACGCGCATTGCCTAAAACTTGAGCAGCTTGCCATACGGGCTGATTAACCGCCACAGTATTTGACGACTAAAATGGCGGTGTTTAAATGATGCGAAAACGATTCCTGCAAAGGCAACTGAGGAGGAGACGAAAACGAAAAGGAAATAAAGTGGGAACAGCACCATTGACCTTTCAAAGATATGCATCAAATCGTCAGGATGCAACTCGCTCAATGCAATTTCACAAAATAATAAGTGCTTGGAATGGTTAGGTATATTGTGAGGCATTTTCTTAAAGGGAACTTTGTGCATCGCAGTAGTCAAGGTGGAATGAATGGTAGTAAATTTTTATGCTGTTGTGCGTTGCATTAGACAACACAAATAATTTTAGTGCAAATAAATGTATCACTGGCATTAACCTTTTAAAATGCAGCACTTAATTGTAAAGCTAGACATAGCATCTCATATGCGTATCAATGGATATACCAAGCCATCTGTGGAAATAGTCCTTATTTGTCCACCACGCATTTTATATCACGGATAATGTAACACATGGTTGCTGACACCTTCAAACTCGCATGTTCTGAGGGTGTAATGCAGTCGTACTTGTTATAATTTTGAACACCTTTGGATGCAATAAGATGCGAGGCAGCGCACGGACCGAAAATGATAAGGAAGTCCCTGTGTTTCGTGCAGCATCGTTTGCAGGAGTTTTAACGTAGAGGCTCAAAAGTAGTGTACTTTCGATTCTGGTCATGGAAATGGAAATGTTATAATTTGAGGAATAAAGCAATAAAACTTGAGTACGAATGCAATGAAGAGCTGCGCAAACAAACTCAGCCATCTTGGCGTAACCGCAAGTTCCCTAGTTGAATTTTGACCTTGTCAATATCAACGCTTTCCATCAGTGATGCGGCCACAACTCTACAGCAGTCCGCTGGATCATTTACCAGCTTGATACTGCGTGAAACCATAGAAGTCTCTGCATATCCTCTTTGCATCTACTTCAGTAGCTGCGAATCGCACCATAGCAGCTCTTCTAACCAAGTACTGTACTGATCCATGCTTCCTGGATTCTCTTCTGTAGAAAAACAGAGCTTTCAAAGCCATTTATCGCACCAAAACATGAAGTCAAAGAAGACATCAGATAAAAACTCATCACTGCGTCAAGGAGCAGCACTAACCTAAATACCATTGCATCCGCCCCAACTAACAAGTTGGATTGAACATCTGTTCGATCCAAATGCAAAGGGAGCAAGAACAACATCCAAATCTGAAATGCCAGGTAAATAATGAATGAGGAGTTTGGAAGCAAACACCTGGGGAGGCAAAGAAGAAATGGAAGAATAGCCTGAATCATCTAAAAGGGCTAATTTTCTCCGAAATGAGCCTTAAAAGGATTGCGAATGCAATTATTTTTGGTAGCATGGAGAGCGCAATAATAAAAATTGCATGGCTGCTACCAGGGTGAACTATACTGCTGCAGAAAATTGCATAAAAGCAATACACGCGGTAGCAATAGCAGCAAACACGGGTGCGATAAACCGCTGAACTATTCAAAGGAGTAGCTGGAGGTAAAATTGTACGTTTGTCGCCAGTTGTGACCACAATGTATGATAGTCAATCACGGACTGGGTTATGTGATTTACTTGACTGCAGCGCTCAATTTCCACACTAATCTCTCCATATGAGATTGTGAAATTTTTTCATAAATAGTAGCTTACTATGGATTTGTGAGTAAAAGTCACATTTGAGAGACATTGGCTTTAAAGTCTCTGCGGTTAATTAGTAAACAACTGGAAACTACAGATATTAGCCCTTTCTTTTGCCCAGGGGGTGAATCCGTCTCGCGTTAGAATCGCCGTTTTTATGCTGTATTATTATGCTTAAAAATCCGTAATTTTTCTCTATAATTAATTTTTGTTAAAAAATAGCAGCAATAGAATGCTTTAATTAAAATAGTCTAAGTCCTTACGGAGCTTTTTGCGGAAGGCTTGGTATCAGTCAACTAGTTATGGTCCAAGGCGTCAAAAGTTAGTCATAAATGCACTTTGTAGTTTTGCAAATTTATGAAGAAGAATAAATGCATGATGAGCTTTCAAATTAAAATGAATGGTGAAAGCAGGTCATCTTAAATTATTATTTTGTACATTAAATAATCAGCGATTCAATAATGAAGAGTTGGAAAAGAAAAATCGGCATTAGCGGCAGGCACACGCTGGCCTCATTTTCAGCGGTTTACTGCCAAAAGTAAATGTTCCTTAAACTCTTGAAGATCTAATCTCGTGTAGTTTATTTTGTCAGCGCTTATATATATTGCATAACAATGAGTGTAATTTCATAGCCCTTAGTATGATCTGATATACATTTAACATGCATTTGCATGCAATTGCAATCAAAACTGGAAATTGTCTTTCACAGCACAAAAATTGTAGGCATTTGTTCTCAACGTCCGCACTACTGCTGGCTCATCTGCGTCACTCTATCGGTTGCTCGGTCGGTACATAAGACAAACTAGTTCAAAGCCAGTGCGCGTTGGTGAACTCATTAGGAGATCAGTGTGATGCAGGGCACTTTTAATCACGACGTCAGTTTACTGCTTTTTGTTTTTTTGTAAAAGTAGTCAAGAGGGACAAATTATGGCGCCGGCGGGTAAAACCGACTCAGAATGCCAGCATTTTTTCATCGTGAATTAGAAGAAAGAGTCCTCCTCTGAAGATGTCTTTCACAGTACGAATTTAAGCCCACACAGTCAGTAAAGGAGCCACGTTACCTCAATTTATTAATTGCAATTGGATTATGCCTTTTACAAAGCCATCCTAAATGAGAGTTGTTGAAAAACACCATTGAATTGCGCCTAATCGGTGAGTCTGGCAGTGTCCATCCAGAAAGCTGTTTTAAAAGGTCTTTTAGTCAGTAAATCGGCTCTTCTTTGAATGATATTAATGCACTTTTATCTACATGTTACTAAATGAAGCTACTAAAGAGAAGGATTATTAATGCAGTTGAATTGGTAAGATTAATCGCTAATATTAGGCCTTGCAAAACATTATGGAGCCTTGATAGGAGTAGATTAACAACCCCTTACCAGCACGATAGTCCATGAGGTATGTGTGCGAATGTGGAAGTTTATCTCAAAAGTAAAGGGCACTTACGGTGATGGTCGCGAAACATGTGCACTCGACATAAGGTGGCGATCTTGGAAAAGGCGGAGCATATTGGACATTCATGGAAGACCAATTCGGCAATGAGGGAGGCGAGTCGCGAAAGATCCTGCAACAAGGCTTAGAGCAAGTCAAATATCAAGGCGAGGGCACCACCTGAGGACAAACCCAGGTGGTGCGAAAAATTAAAATTTAAGGGAGTAATAGTCTTGCATTCGGCAAATGCAGACATATGGTAGGGTTTATTACAGCTCACTTCTCTCCTTTATTTCAGTGCATGCTTTGAACTTATTTCGTCCTATGCAGGGCAATAAGTTGCCTGTCAGTGAGAACCTTTTAATGCACTGAGCATTTAAGATGCCTTTATTTTAGTGTGCCTGAACCGATCGCCTGTTACTTTTTATCACCAATGAGAAGACTGTGTTATGCTGATCTTCAGGGCAAGGGCATAGAGTGAAAAAAGCAATGGGCTGCCTATTGCACGCCCCTGGGAAATCGTTCCACCGGAAATAAATCCATATCTTACTAATTGATCTGTATTTGACATTTCTGCCTTGCAACAATTAGTGTTAAGAACAGAATTGGTATGCAGTATGAAGTTTTTAGGCATTAAAATGGTTGCAACTTTCCATTCCTAATGCCAATTAGACAGGAATGATTAGATGCTAGGCTAGCGATTCCACCGACTAAGAGAAACACCAAACTATCGTATCAGTCCTCCTACTCCTTGATAGTCAAGAACACTAGATGTGTCTATCATTATGTGCCTCCCAATGATCAAAACTGGTGTAATAGAGTAGCTAACTATAACAAATACATCAGTGGCTTGTAAAAGTAGGTATCATCCTCTACCGTTCGGAATGCATTGCGGGTCCATGGACCGCTAAAGCTTTTTTCTCACGCCATTGGATGAGGCATAGCTTACCCATTCATTTCACAGCATCTTGACGACAAAGACCATTACTCGTGATTTTAACCCCACGGCATTTTGCAAAATTTAAGTGACACCTCAACTGTGATGTTGCCAAACCCTTAGGCGCTAGGCATTAAGCATTTACAACTTATGTTTGAAATGCTGCAAGAGTGCTTAATGTGATTGGCACGTCGAAATAAAATCCTTCCATGCGCTTTAAATTCGTTGATGTAAAATTTAGTTCTGTAGCATAATAATAATGGAAGCATTGATCAGAGACTTCGTGTTGCCAAATAACCCTAGATTATGTTCATTCCATCGTTTAAATAGTATTTGCCAAAGAACAAGGCAAAAAATAGGCCTAAAAGTGCTTTATATTTGTGTTTCCCAGCAATAGTGGTAAAATATTAGCTACAAAGCATTCATGAAAAGGGCTGTTGTGGAGAAAACGAGTATCCGCATGCTGTAAGAATGCGCTTTTTACAGGGTTTCTAATTCATAAGATTACTGGCAAGCTATCTCAGTGCTCATAACCTCAAAGTCGAAAGTTGAGTTAAGAGAATAGAGCACAGTCGTTCGAAACGAGACCGTGACACTGACACAAAGAAATCAATGCCCTCAACATTGATGCTTGTGCGCCTAAGCAAACCCAACGTTTTCTTTGAATTCGCACGTGCTTTTCTTAGACGACAGCTGGTTTTTGTGTTGGAAGCCAAATCTATTTCCTCATATATTGCTTGAATGCCTCCAAACACTAGTCCATCAGCCAAGAATCAAAGTCACCACTACTGCCTTTACCCCAAATTTTTCTTTCCTCACATGGCCACATCGAAGGTACCACCATCCAAATCAAAGGCGAGCAAAATTCATTGTATACCGGTCCCCTTGTCCAAACCATAGAAATGAGCAGCTGGCGTGGGCTCAAAAATGATAGAAAGCGTATTAAGACCCACAACTTTGTCTGCGTTAATCATTGCCTGACGTTGATTGCTGTAAAATACGCCAGAATTCAGATCACAGCTTTCGTCACTTCGCCTAAGTAAGCCTCTATGGTCTTCGCTATCTAAAGCAGTGCCATGAATAAGGTCTACTACGTGCTGAATTGTTTTGTCTTACCGTAGCACTTCACTTTATTCTTTGACTTCCCGTTTGAATCTATTACTTTGATACGCCCGTGCTTCATATCACTTTGTACTGTCTCATCCCAAAGCGGCGTTCGACCAGACGCTTTACACAATGCACCATATTTTTGGGGCTCGGTTTTGCCTGGTTCCTTGTGACATCGCCGATGAAGGAATCTTTGTCTGTGAATGCAATATAGCTCGGTGTTTTGAGGTAGCCCAGATCATTGACATTAAGTTTATTTCATTTATTGAAATTGCTCATTTCTTTATCTACAGCCTGAATAGCTAAGGCTTTGCATTTCTTATCTACCCTTTTGCTATCTTTCTCCGACTTCAGTTACAATTCCTACTTCTTCTTGTCTTCTGGAGAGTAATGGACTAATCCATCTATATATATATGCACACAGTGGCAAACATAACCTTCTACCCAAACAGCTGGCCAATTAATCGCTTTTGCTTCTTCACACGCCGCTAATTTGTCTTGCCTGTTTTAGATGAAGAGGCTCTCACGAATACGCCCAAATGTGTCCGTGGAAACGACTAGCTAAGCGTTTGTATTTGATAAACTATAAGGTCATCTGTAATCTCTTCTTGGCTTTCGGCTGGATAGGATCCAACATTTCTGCGTCTTCTTGAATGAGCGCTCAATTATCCGGTAATCGCATCTTAACTAAGCAAAGCTTGTTCTTTGCCATGCTAACGAATCATTGTTTGTTTTATGTTTCAAAGCAAAGCTTTGTCCGTGAAGACGAAAATCCATTCAAAATAGTTGCAAATTTGCATCGAATCAGATAACGTCAATCTTAAAACGGACCGGAGTAGGAAGTCTGAAACGGTAAGAAGGAGAGACATGAGCGCAGTCTTATGTTACTACAACTCTGCAAATGTTAAATCATTAAGAAAAAAAATTAAGGCAAACGACGAAAAATAAAGTGAAACAAAAGAACCCCATCAGCAAAATCTACTCCGAACTCCCTCTGCTCTCGAGCAAGCTCTTAAACAGTGTATTTTGAATATTTGATCTCCTTGGGGAAGAGGAAGTACTAACGACAAATTAGCAAATTACAGAGACATGCGGTTTGGATATTCTTTACCACAAAAAACTACAAACGATGTGAGGGAACAACGAGGAGGCATTAACACCGCCTTTCTCTCCTCAATATAAACAAGGCACAGTCACATATACCTAATCGTAAAATTATTTACACCAATTGCAGTTACATGCACATTGGAAACCTAACTAGGGCGCCATTTCCTCCCTTATATTACCCTAGTTGCGGCAACAAGATTTCTTCCTGTGTGTGTAGGAGATTCGCGATCGCGTGTAATTTATTCATTTTATATACAGCGGCATTCCTTCACCTAATGCTAGCGAATCTCAGTCTTTCCTGCATTTCCTCTAAACGAGTTTCGATGCTCTTCCCATCTAGCTGATATCTTTGTGTCCTTACCGCTAGTCCTCCTGCGCGTTTTACTTAGTTTTACATCCATCCTTTGCCGTAACGCTCCACCACTTTCTACAGCACTATTGCTTAGCTTACACACTCCTCCATACAAGCACACACCACACTGATTCCAAGCGAAAGGAATCGACAGGATCATGCATAATCCACTCGTTGGGATTAACCACGTGGCTACAGAAGTAAAGGCGTTTCCAGGCTAATGCACAATTAATCCTATTTATAAGATATGCGTCCTCAGTCTGCAGCAACGGTGGTAGCGGTGTTAGTGGCCCATCAGCAAGGTGGGAAAAGTAGTGTGCTGGCTAAAGAAAGTAGCTGAAGGGGGTGACGACTAACTTGATGAACTGAGAGGCATGTGAAAGAACCCCAATGGGAAGTTGGGTTGAATAGGAGAGTGTGAAGTGTATTGGCGTTGGGTGTGAAGGCTGTGATTCGTGTAGCTCCTCGAGGTGACCCGAGTGGTTGAGTACCGGAAAGTTTATTCGAGATCTGAGGGTCCGAGTCTCTATCTGGACTTTCTTTCCGTGCCTCTGTTGCCATATACGATGCGCGTATTGTGCACGAGCTCTATGCGTAAAGGTGATGGGTGGGTGGTGGGCAACTTTTCACAACGCTGCAATTGTAAGTCTACCCAAGAATACACTTTAACAACTTCTTCCTGAATGAGAGATTGCTGGACTTAAAGCTGTGGCAATTAACAAAGTTTGCGCGGCTTTGGTATTAAAATAGATAATACAACTGAATTAATGGTTTAAAATAAAGAAAATTGAATTCTCTGCTATTTACATGTCTTTGCATATTGTGAGATTTTATATGCTAATCAGCGATTGCTGACTTAGGTTGAGGATGGCTAAGGGTCCTACCCGTGTTGAAATGTTTATCATTCTGCCCACCGGCCAGTTATCTTCTAGAAAAAGTAGAATGCTAGATGAAAAGCGGCCAAAATCATTAAATTCATAGACACAATTCTAATTCATCACCACTCCCCAAAGCACACACTTAAAAAGCCCTCATAAGAACCGACAGAATGACCAGCATAACCATACATGTACTCAGACTGAGAATGCAGCGAGGTTATTGAGAAATTGGTGCCTCAAGATCCAAAGCACAATTAGAAGCCTCCTCGTTTGCCGTTTCTTAGCAAGCCTCCTTGCACTACTTGGGGATACCCGACTATTCACTACACATTAGCTTCTGGGTTGCAAACACTGTATCGACAAAGGTGAGGAGAAGTCCTAAGAAGCCCTATCAGATAAACGATTGTCAGGTTTAGACTGGTAAAATAACTAAAACTTAGAATTCTTGATCTCATCAGTTCTCTGGAAGTCAATTTGGAGAATAGAAAACCCCGTCAAATATTGCCTCAGTTTGATCCCGAATAATTTACCGCTTTCGCGTTGTGATATGATCGATATGATCGGAGTTTCTCCTGATTTGCGCCGATATTTGAGCTCAATTCCTTATTTCTCCTCGTGCATTTCTTTGTTTCAGAATTTTCTACTTTGGTGAGGTCATGAGGCACGACATGCCTGTGGCCACGAGGTCAGCCGCATCGGATCTGTTGATATGTGACTGAGTTACTAAGACCATTTGCATCGCATTACTTCAGGATGCCATCGTCTCGAACCTTGGTTTATTTTTAAGGCAGTTGATTGGCTGCCGTGAGAGAAGACGTTGCCAACGCGAATGCGTATCTATGCTGCAGCCGTCCAGACCAGTAGTCAGTCTAGATCATAAGGATTGGTGCCTTGAATTAAGTAAACACGTCATCTAGGTACTCAAATTTCCGAAGCCCTAGACTAATTTGCAGCTAGTTCCACAACCAATCAGCGAGATCCGTCTCTTAGCTTGGACACAACAAATTATCCTACAAATTTGCTTGGTGTGTTGTTACGAGCAGTTAGAAAACAATATGAGTCAAAGTAGAAGAGCAATAATGCGCCCTAGAAACCTTGCATCAAACTACTTATTGTTTAGTTGAATGAAAATGGTCTAAGCTTATTGCATTTTAAGAAAACAATGTAGAGGGTCTCAGCAATTTAGTGATCTAGATTCCACTGAAGTCCTCGAAACATAAAATCGTCATCCATGGTACTTGATAAATCTTGCTAAGGGTGAAAATTCTAGATCCTTACATGCCTATTTATGCAAGACATAAACAAAACATATGTCGATTTAATAACAAAACATATTTTAAACACAGCATTCTACATCGAACCCTATCTGGAATTTATTATTCGAATCGGACTGCCCTACGCGAGCAACTAACTGGTGGAAGAGTGAATAGGAATCAAAATTTAGGTGGGTCCTGCTTTTAATAGGCATCATAATGGAAAGTAGATGTGTTATTATCAGAGTTTCTGTGAGGGAAGTGAGTAGCGTTATGGGGTTGCAGTTTTAATTTTAAATCAAACGTCTTTAGGATACAATTAAGGCCTGAAAGCATCGATGCATTTCAATCTCGTGGGAAGAGAGTATCTGTACTGGACACTTAAGATAGACATGGGTCTTTGCCTGGATACAGTAAAAACACTGAAACCACGCTTGGCGGCAATTCATTTAACTAGCCCTTATACTTTATCATAGTTTACTGATAACTTATAGATATTGAGTATAGTTTATGCCTGACCAGAAGTGGCGAGTTCCAAGCTTCTTTTAAAGGCACTACTTTTGTGCTCAATTGGCATATTGCAAGTAAAGAGATGAACCCACAATGCAATAGCCAGATCCAGCCATTAATGAACCGATTTTAGCAAGCTTGACCCTCCTAAAATAAATTATTGTTTCCTAGACTTATCGAATCTGAGACCACACAACCGAACTCATCCACGTATGTCACGGAGTGCGAATGTGCGATTTGCTACACTGACTCACCTTTAATCCCCTGACCTTTAAAAGTCACAACCCGGTAACCACTGCAATCACGTTCATTTACAAAAACATGATGAAGTCCCACAATGTTAGATTAAAAACACAGCTGTTCGACAAGACTCAAATCCAGCCAACCCATGTAGGCAATCCTGGCACTTGAGGCATGGTCCATGTATGCGGTAGTGACGGCCTTGAGCTTCACGTGCCCAGTGTGAGTGATGGGGTCGCGATTAAGGGCCACTAAGAAAACTTTAGGCTCACAGCTGATCTCGCCCCAAACGAGCTCATTTATTTTAAACACTAATCGGTAACTTGAAAAAGAAATCAAAGTGCGTGCAAAGATTGCTTTTGACAAAAAATAATTCTGACAGATTACTCCCATCAATGTTTGCATTCACAATGTGTTGATTGCGTTACTATCGACAGTCACCTATGGTGTTTTATAAAGAACAAAACACAAATTTCACAAAGGCGACAACACTTAGTCGATAAATCACAGTGTAAATAAGGAAAGGAAATAGAATGGTGAGAGGTCCAAAAAAACGCCTGCTCTTTAACGCTTTAACTGATATGATCCGTACTGAGCGCAGGTCGAGTATGAACTGCCAATGCGCAGAGAACGGACGAAGGATAAGGGAATTATACTACGGTCAAGGGAACAGGAAAATAATGAAGGATAGGGAGAAAAGGGCTTGATCTGCTTCTCTGAAAACATGCAGTCTCTCCCATGTTCATTTCTTCTTGACAATATTTAACGCAGGGAATAAGAGCAGAGGATTAATCCATCGGTCTCGAGTCGCTATTCGGTTGCTTTAAGAGAAGACGAGTACTTGAATCCAGAGAATCGACGCTTCCTTCAGCGCTGCGTAATCAACCTGGGACGGGGAGTCCCGTCAGACGAGATGGCAGTTCCTAGAGACCGTAAAAAACATGCGAACGCCTAACCAACGCTGACCAACGGGGCAGAGATTCGTAGTTTCATTAGCTTGGAGATCTACTACAGGCGCTTCGTTAAAGGCTAAGATCGCTAGCCCCTGCATAAAGTGACCGAAAAGCTGGCAAAACATTTTAAGTGGGAGGTCGAGCATCACAAAGCGTCGAAAGAACTAAAATAAAAACTACTTAGCAGCGTTCCAAGCCTTACCAAACTTTGAGGTCTGCCACCTCGCACTTTTCCAAGGTGGCGAAAAATAAAGAGAACATGTCATCACCTACGCCAGTATCAGACTTGGCAACAGTATGAGACGGAAAAGTGCAACAGGCCGTGAATTGTTCGCCACCTCTGCAATGGTTAGGCACTTCACACTACCTGATAGCGAGACAGCTCATAATGAGAACAGATTTTCAAGCGCTGACTTGCTTAGAATCAGAGAAGTAGATGAACCGTTCAGTTGCGCGATGGTTCGAGGAACTGCAGCAATAAAAAATTTACAGTTTAGCACAGAAAAGAAAACTCGCAGGACAATGCGAACGTACTATACTGCAAAACACTCATGGCTACAATGAATGCTGATATAGTGAGTAGGCTTCTTTTGAGCAGGCCCAATACACATTGCTATAGAAATACGCAAAGTAACGATCCTGATACAGCCCTGACATACGATGAGTTTTCGACATCATCCCCTTAGGTCTATATCTGACGAGACAAATTTGACTAGGAAGGCAGCAAGGGGAATGTAGTCAAAATGGTTATAATTCGCCCTAGTAGTCAAAAGTCGCCATGTCTACCAAGCCCTTAGTAGTCGCAAGTTCGTCATTGCAAACAGTTCCTAGAAAGTTGCCCGGGCAAATAGACCATGAAAGCAAAAGACGGTAGAGACCTCGAGCAAACAATACTTGTTACCCTTTCTTGTTAGCAAATTGCGGAGCTTCTGTCAAACCTACATCGCATGCAGCAGTTTTGAAAGGTCTTACCTCACAGCAATCGCGTCAAATTAAAATCAACTATTTTATGCTCGAATTCGCTGGAGAGCGCTTTGCTGATGGCAAAGTAATGGGCTAGTCAGTCCAATTCTCGCTTGCGTCGATCAATGCAACGCTGTCCTCGGGGATGTCCTTTTAAATAAAGTTCACGCTGCACTTACACTAGCGTACTTTATCGAGGCAAGGTGGCAAACTTCAAACAAAGCACATCAGTACTAGAAGACCTTCTTCTTTCCTTCCGTCTCCCTCACGTCACTGTGAAGCACAAAGACAAACAACGCCTGCTTACAAGAAGCCATCTCGAAGCACCTGTCACCGACCCAATCAGAAGAGGTTAATCACACAAATAACCATCGTATGCTTGCATACGCACTCCACCAACTTTTACCATTCATCTTGCCTCCCATCGTTTCCACCATCGTTCCTCCTTAGTGCCTCACTCCCGCTTCGTTATCTACTCACCTACGCTTCACTTCTCAAACCTCACTTCCACCGCCTCCATTCCAATCTCTCTGTGACTTTCCAACCTTCCATTGAATAGTTTAAAAGACGTCAAAGGGCCAACGCAGATAGGAATTCTAGAACTTGGAAGTAATTTATGTCACCACCTTCTCCTTCTCTCCCGCTTCATCTTAAACTCCACTTCACTCAACTCATTTACGTGTGCTGTCGTTCTAGCATTGCCGTAACTAGTGCATCTCACTTATCAAGGTAAACCGTGAAGAACGCCTTCGAGTATATCGATTTTAAGAGACATACATCCCTACATACTTCACTTTAGTACATGGGTGGAGAAATGGGTACACGAAAGTATTCAGGAGAATGTGGAAGGAAAGGGACAAGGAATAAGGGACAGTGCTACAGCACTGTGCAGATATATCCGGTTATGACCCTTCTCCATCCTCCCCTCTACTTCTCTTCTGTGGGCGTCTAATCTTCGCCTCCAACACAACTATTCTTCCGAGTTAGTCGCCAATGGCTTTTTCCCCAAAAAAACAATAGAAATGGAAAGCTGACGCAAAGTAGTCTGGAAAAGGCAGCGCATTTAATTTAAAGCACATTGGCATTGGTGGTCAGTCTTATCCTCCTTCGCCGACAATGCATGCGCCATAATGCATAGAAATCGGCCCAAGTATAAAAGACACGGAGGGAAGTGATGTCTGTTCCCACAAAAGCACCCACAAGGGGTGACGCCTAATTTCAACACCGGACGGCGCTCAGAGATCACGCGACGACACGTGCCAATAATCGATTTGCTCGTGTGGTTTCAAAATGGTCAATCGCACAACAGAGTCGGATATGATTGACTACGTATTGTTTTGCATCCTGCTGCTTATCTTCCCTCGGGGATTCGCCTCTTTAATATAGTTTACCATCAATGCCTCTCCTCTGCTTCGTTTTCCTTCCCATTAAATATTCTGTCATTTTTTGCTTCTGGCGCCTCTCTTCACCTACACATCACTCTCAATCGCCCATCCAGCCGTTCCGGAGAGGTCAAAAGGCCAAAGCAAAAATCAACAGTAGAAATCGGGGTAAGTTATGCAAATAGCTTCCCTCCTCTCTTCTTCTCTTGCATTAATTCATTTGCGTAAGTCATTTCAATATTATTAAATCTGGTACCCCTTGTAATTTCATAAATAGGCAATCTATCTTTGGCATACTTGAGTATGCTGCTGAAAAAGTTGAAACTCCTGTCAATAGGTCAATTACCTAAAGTGCTACTTAGTTAGATGGCTGGATGAGTGGGTAGGTAAATCAGTTTAGGTGTAGATGGGAGAAAGAGGGAAAAAATGCAGAATACTGCACCACGGCACTGTGCGGGGTCAGCTTTGCCCTTCTCTCAATCATTCCTTTGACTCTTCCAGATGCGCATTCATGTGAATTAGCAGTGCAAAAAGTAATTCTGCCAGGCAGAGGAGTAGAAACAGGCATCAAAATGTGACGTTGCCTGACTAGTAATCCTTAGGGTTGAAACGCCGACTTCTCCAATCAACTCCTACCCCGCACCACACTTACTTTGCGTTTCACTTCCATGCCCTTACATCCACTCAGTAAGTAGCACCAATGTGATACATGTTGAGGTAATAATAATAACTTGTTCAATATGTGTATTCTACAGCAGGAGCACTCCAGCACGGTGTGCAGGACCAGAATTGACTAGGTTGTACGTGGACAGAAGAGAGCGGACTAGACACCTCAAATAGTTATGACGGGCTTGAGTAAAGTAGAAAAGGAGAGGACAGTAAGGCTACCGCATTTGTCGTGTATTCCCTGCCCTGAGAGGCGTCTTATACGTTATGGTTGAAGTCAAACTTAACAGCACTCTAATTTGACCCGCCTGATCTATCCGATACAACTCCGTGCCGTGTAACTTGAGGTCTTCCCTTTCTTTCCTTCTTTCTTTCTCGCAGACACTAAGGATCAAGGTACTCAGACTATAAGTAGGCCTGGCGAAGTCTCTGGGGTGGAGGAATCGCAGCTCTCTTCCCTGCGTCTCTTTACCCATGCCCCACTGCAACGCGCCTTCGGTGAGTGCCTCCTTTGTCTCCCACTACGAGGTTCTATATGCTTCCAAGTATTGCAACTTGAATTGTGCCCCACTCTTTGTGCTCTATGCATTCAATTCAACCGGGACAAGGAGTAAATTTTCCTTGCACTTCATTTCCTTGTTTTTATTTTTCCAATTTAGTGGCACAAGATTATTTCGCCTCTCTGTCTCCCTTACGCTGCACTTGCCTTCCCTTCTCCAAACCGTGCCTCAATTTACCTGAGCCTCCTCCTCTGACCTCATTGTCTGCCAGCGCTCTCTTTGTAAGTCCCTACATCTCTCTACTTGTCTCACTCCATATTGTGGCATGGTTCAATGCTGCCAAGATTTATAGCCTGCATCAGACTAGCATGGACCATACTGCATCTAACTCAATCACGCTTTATCTATAACAACATCTCATTTTGGCATAGCCTAGCCTGCATTGCTATTCATTCCCCGTTTCTATCTTCCTTTCTGCCGTTTAAGTTGATTCTACACCAATTTCGTGTCATACTCCTAATCCTCCTCCACTTAGCTCCTCGTGAGCAAAGGTGAGCACGTTACTCCTACGTTTACTTCGTAATTTGTAGACTTGTCCAACTCTTACCTCATTATCCCACTGTCCAATTCTTTTCTTCTCTTTGGAGGATTCCTCTAACTGGCGCTCTATGCTAGCGGGCAAAAATGTGAGCTTCCTTCCTCCGACAGACAACCTGCTCCTTTTCCACCATGTATCTGTGCCTGACTGCCTGCCTGTTTGTAAGCTTCGGTTTGTGTGTGTCATCACCTACCTTTGTTCTCATCCTTTAAGAAAGTAGCCTCCATCGGTGTCCCACCAAAACAGGTAGGAACGCCTGTGTGCGTGTGTATGTAGATGCGAAGACATTTATTTCACCCTCTCTTCCTAACTTGCCATTCTAGTCTACCAGGTCAAAAGTTCTATCCTGGGCGAAGTAAGGTCTCCTTTGGTTCTTTGTTGTATGGCTAGTTGGGTGCTTTATTAACTTCAACTTCACTTTCTGACAACATCTTATCACCCACTTACCTACCCACTCACCCACACACCCGCAAACTCTACTACGCTTAATCGCCTTTTCTTTCTGTGGCTCCTCTACTTCCTCACTTATTCCAGATTAAAATGGACAGGCCTAGATGAAAATGGCAGAAGAATTCTTACAACGTTGAAAAGATTCATTGTCCGCATCTTCAACAAAACATGCTGTCACAATACACAAGTCATGAATGTCACGGCGGAGTAATTGACACCGACTCTTCAAACAAGAGAAGCGACACAGCTCAGCCATCACGAACCTCAGTGGCATTTCAAAGGGCACAACAATCGGCTATTACGTCCCGATTTTCTCTAACCGAACAAAGATCAATGCAAAACGGATTTAAAAGGAGAGACGCGTCAGTGCTGCGATAACACAGGCTGCTGCCCTACTACCAAGAGGTGCCCACATGCGGAATACTTCATTCCGTCACAACCTCTACAGAGAGCTTCTCATAACAAAGGTAGGAGGTGACTGGCTCAGCAGTTCTGCGTTTCGATATTAAAAAAAGTGTCAAGCAGATTTTAGAAGGACAGCTTTTGCCTTTACACTGGGATGCCACGATGACAAGCATGGATAGGGACTACCATCGCACATGAATATAATGTTTTCTAACGGGCGGTTGATAAGTCTTCTGGCCATCTTCGCTGTGGAGTACTAACTTAGGCCCAACTATGCGGATCATCAGTTCCCATGAAGGCGTGTCACCTCAACCTACCAACTTATTTGTGATGGTTGCTAGTACCCTTCTAATAATTAGCAGTTAGTAATCACCTAATTCGAATGGCAACACTACTAGGATCAAATAGAGCTGCATAAAAGACGATAGAAAATCACAACAGAGACCATGGTGATGACGCTCCACAGACAAACAATAGGCCACGAAGGTGTAAAAGGGACACCACGGCCCTACGTGTTCAAGGCTAGCTCGTGTTCAATGCAAGCAACATCCATCGACAAAGGTCACCAAATGACCGACTCATATGGCGCGTTACAGAAAACCGATGAACTCTCCAGGCATGACTTTGCCCAAGCTCTTTTCAACGGCATTACCACAACTTATATGTTCCATTGTTTTTCATCAAAAACTTGTTTGCATATAATAAATGCAATTATCCATCAAGAATGCCACTACGTACTACACCGCTCTAAGTCCACTTAATATGCTTATAGCACTTAATATCAGCTAATTATGGAAAACCAATAAGGAAATCATGTTTAAGAGGGGACATTAGGCCCCTCTGCATTAATCATCGCATTAAATGTATGCAACGTTGGTAAGAAGAGTGTGAGCACTTACTGTACCATCCAGCAGGCAACAGAGTCGCCAAGACCTCAGCTGCACTCACTGCCGAGAAGAGAGACGAGGAAAGAATCAACCTCATGACGCCTGCAGTCCCATTAATGGCGCAACACCGCAAGCGTTTGTCTTCACTGCAGTTCTTAGTCTCGTGCATGGAGTGCTAAATGAATCACACCATATTGAATTGGGCAGTAAGCTTTATGATGCAAGGGCATTTATCAGATTCTCTACAACTGAAAATTGGCGTGTAATAGCGATTTTTTCGGAAGCGAAGAAATTAGGTCCATTTGCGGAAATCATTCTAACTCCCCACCTGCTGTTGGAGGCATGCAAATTACCCAGAAATATATCAAATCGCCGCATAAAAAGGCCTAAATAACATCACTAATTCGAAACAAAGAATTAATTTATTATTCTAGCATTTTCGGGCCTAAGTTATTTTGCATCTCTCCGCATCCACGCTTGGACGTTTCAGTTTCATTTCAGCGACGCGCTAAAGACAAAAATGTGGGGCAGAGATTCACACTATACAATCGCTGCATTATCTGCTCACGGTCATTGCAAAGCCACGGATATCACCTCTGTTCCGTCTAAAATAGTCCGGCTGTTCTCAAGTGGCAAACCCACTGATTCGATATGCATGGTGACTACTTTCTTGCACTTCTTCATTTTGTGCTTTCGTAATGGTTCGCAATTTGTTTCAAAAAACTAGTGCAGCTTCGAGGGAATCAGTAATAACAAACAAGGAAAGCATTGCAGTGCACTGATTTTGATTTAGAAAAACCAAGATAAAATGAAATACCTTAAGGAGACCCCTGCATCATTATTGAATCCTAATTTTGTAGCCACGTATGCGACTCGCAATGCATGCCTAACGCTTAGCGTCCTCAAAGAAAATCTGGGGCCAGCAACGTATGCCATTGAGTTGGTTGTCCTTACTCCAAAGAGTCACTGCGAAATTTCTCAAGGCATTCAAATTCAACTAGACCCGGTGATGTGATATTACGCTCAATTTAGGACGCGTGTGACTTTCCTATCCAGAATGCCATTTAACCGAAAATGCTCTTCTTGAATGCGACTCATCTTGCGTCCTAATCAGAACTGTATCATTTGCTCCACCAATTAAAATTATGTGCGCCACTTTATTAACCACAACGAGAGGGATCTTAGAGCCAGAGTAATGACAATTTGCTTGAGATTCTTCGCAATGATTGTCTATAAATGGAAGACTGTAGCTAGAGACCCATCTTGATATGGCATGACAAGCATCGATTGCTGACACAGATATGCTAGATATAAGTCCTAATTAAGCAGCTGTGCTTCTATCGAACGAGGTGCTGTTACATCACATTATGTAGCGTTTGCGGCTCGAATGGTTATTAATTCGTGTCATTTTGGGTCAAACAAGATCATACGTTCATCACCATAGCGAAGTTTACAATCGAGTTGCATGACATACACAGCTGAGTCTGTACATGTTACCTCAGCAATGGTAGGTCTAAGAAACAATAGTCACCTTTGCCCATAAAAGGCCTTATTATATCGTAAGCTGTTCATTTACGTTCAGGTCTAGTTGGTTTTTTGTAAGTACTTCCCTCTGTTTGTGTCGATTTTGACAAAACAAAGATTCACATCTGTGGGGTAATCTAGACAAGCGCCAGGTTAAGTCTAGAGCCAACTGAACTTTGCATCTCCTACTACTTTTAGTAAATGATGACAAAGTGAAAGGACTATATGGCTGAATTTGCAATCGCTGATAAATCATTGCTATCACCGCATTTAGAGGGAAGCAATGTTTACCCTAAATGTCTCAGAATAGATGCCTGATGGAAATACAACATCAACTAAAAGCATAAAATTTACCCCAAGGACTCTTAGGTGGGCCATAAATTGAAAGCTTGACAGTATCGCCTGTATTCGAATGAGGTATATTTAAAGCAATGACTTGGTGTGCTACCAGGACTCACAACTTAAAGCTGATGCCGTTACTAATTTATCAGCAACGGACTGCATGTAAGGAAAGTGCAAAATTCATGGTTGGACGCATGCTTCAATGAGTCGATTGGAGCATAGAATTCATCCAATCCAGATATTGTCCCGAAGATTGCAAAGATCGTTCAAAGCAAGTCTACCGCATTTATTGAAAGTGAGGTTATAAAGAACATTTAGATGATGATAAGGGCAATTCATCGTGATGCGGAATTGATTGGAAAAACATTGAGGGGATGGGATAGGAGTCTTTTGGCAGTACTTTGCATCAAAGAGAGAAAAAACAGCGCCTGTGATGGGGCATGGGCAGAACGCTAGTCGGAGTCCGAGAGGTAACGCAAATACGCAACATTGAATAACGCATACGTATCGCTCTTAAATGCACCTCGATAGACTCTCTATGCGAAATTTTGTGCGATTAGCCGTACCCTGTGAACTTGGGTTAAGTAGAAAGGAAAATATTGTTGGAATCAGAATAGGTGGGCCTTAAGAAAGGGATAAGAGAGAAGCTACAAAGTGCTTCGTGCGAAGGCTATTTTCAAAAAACAATATTAGTTGACCAACCGTAAAAGCAAAGCTCTTAGAATGGGATAATGGAGAGAACATGAAAAGTTGCTCAACCACTACGCTGATAATTTTGCATTATTAAGTAAATCGAAACCCCAGGAACTCCATTATTGTCATAATTGAGGCTTACAAAGATTCCATTAAGAATTTATTTGCAGCTCAAAAGGCGACCATCAGCAGCATATTTAGCATCGGTTTTATTGGTATCAAAAAGAAGGGTCACGAGTTCTCGCGATATGAAAGAATCGCAAAAAAGCATCCACTTAAATTATTTAAAAACCTCCTCAACCAGACTTATATTTGCAAAGCCTGATGGCTAACGGATCACTTGCCTATGTTAGCAATGAGTTGGCCTTATTCACCTCCCTTTTTGGCCCCACACTTACAGTCTGGCACATGTGTCAGACACTGGTACCGGGAAGTGAAGGCTATCATTTATACCTTACAGAAGTACTATCGAAAAAATGTACGAAAAGCAAATGAGGCCCTCTCACAAATAATCTCATCAGCAATTTGGTGGACAAGGTCCTACGTAGTCTTAGCGACTAAAATGTTTCAATTTTAACCGAGTTACGCCTTTAAACTCTTCATGAAAAAAGGACAAAAGTAGAAGAGGAACCATTTTTTTTTAATTCGAGGCTGTAATTTTCCGGTTTTTGGAATGTGAACACTTTGAATGGTCTGTAGGCCATCACATGCGAAACAAATCATGATGGTGTTAATGTGGGGGCGTATTCGATGTACAAACGCTTTGAAGTGAACAGAGGGTAGAGGAAGTGACCAAAACAAGAACTACCTAGTAGTTCTCAGGGCTTTGTCTTGTCTGAACCGTTCATGCATTCAGTTGATGCTTCTTTGTTGCGCCATTCTAACTTTTATCTATCATTGGGGTTAAGCATTCTTGACGCATTAATATAGACCAGTATATGGGAGCAGGAGCTGCAAGGCAAGCAATCTGCCATTCTGTTTAGCAGGATGGGGTCTTTTTGAATATAGGGCATCCGTTATTGAATGGCGAACAATGGTAGGCAAATCTAATAAATCACTTTTAAATGGCTTAATTTAATGTAGCACATTTGGACTGACGATGAGCTTACAGGAGCGTAGAATTCAGCATAACTCAATTCGCAAGACAGACAAAATCAAATCGCTTTATCAACGTTCAACCGAGCAAGCCCATGTTCATGAGTGTAAGTTGTAAAATGTCCCTAAAAATTAGAGTAGAGGCGAATTCGGAATAACTGTGCTGAGCACCAACTGACAACCAGGCATTTGCCAAAAGAATGAGGTCAAGGCATCGGCGGTAATCAATGGCACGTCTATCCATCAGTTGGGATTAAACACGTCACAGCTGTTTTATTGGTTATCTAGCAACTTTTACTGCTATGTAGCAGTTGCGAGTCGTTCCACTTCTGTAGGTGTAAGGGCCTACAATTCTGATGATCAGATTGGTGCATTCAGAGTACAACAAAAAATGAGTTCGCATCCGGCTTACTCAGATTATTGCCTAATAGAAGAACTACCAATAGGTTAAAGACTACATTCATTTTAACTTTCGTTCCCTTCTCCTTTATATTGCTCCATGTTGCTAATGCCACTGCTCTGGCCACCGCTCATTCTAAACACGGAGTTGCTGAGTCTCATTTCGTCCGTTTTCATTTGAATTCAGAAAAGAGTCAATTAAATCCATGTTTGCAGGTCCTTAAGCGCTTCCAATTCTATTAGCAACGTCTTGATTCATGCGAATCGTACACCGAAAAGCTGATTTAAGAGGTACTCCTTGGCTATCATAACCTGTAGATTGTCAAGTAGGAGGCGCAACCACAAACAAAATCAAATTAGAAGGCTTGCTTTATAAATGATGCGCAGTAACTATATTAATGGCTAATAATCACGATTCTAAAGGGACAATTAACATCCAGATCACCATTGGGGCGTTCCAATTTATCCTGGCGATTGCTCACTAGTCACTAATTAGGTTGTTACAGCTAACGAATCCAGAAAATCAGCAATAGCCCAATTTAATGCAAATGCCTACTTAAGCGTTCGCTTGCATGTGCTGCGCGAAAAACGCAAATGCTCAACTTTTGAACTTGTCTAAATAGTTAAAAGGCCAACAATATCAATCAACTGCGTGCAGATTGGCGAAAATCGCTTGACCACTTTCAGCAAAGCTACGATTTGTTCTGCCATTAAAAAGCCTAATCACTACGGCTGCTCTGATTTGATAGAGCCTGGAGAAATTCAGAGGGGATGAATCAGACTTCTTATAAGGAAGCCAATATTGGCGGCCCTCAAGGCATTTTCGCGCAGAAAGCCTTATGCATATATAATAAGATGCGTTCTTAGCATGCAAATAATGCTGTTAATGACTCGTCGTCATTTTAGCAAAAGCACACGCTGGTTTCTATAAATCGGCATAATTTCCTGTTTTCCATGCGCCAATGAAAGCCATACTGCGATCACAGCAACTCGGGACTGGATTAAGCTAGAGACTGGCGTAGTGTGCTCGATACAATTTGCACTTAAAGGAACTGAAGCGTGCTTGTTTGAAGCCGCCCTGTATCTCATGCAGTAAGGCGTAGATTTTGTAGTGCACCTTAAGCTTACCTATTCACTCATCTGCCTACCTGTCTCTCTCATCTGCGCTTAAATTATCCGATGACGCAGAATGACAAACAAACGTAAAACTGTTCGCATTGGTTTATTCACACATGTATTAAACATTCTTTTAATTTATTTAAAAGGCAAAATGCATGCATAGTCCCCCTCATAAGCACACGCAACCAAGTCTGAATGCCTGGAAGTGAAAGGCCAAAATAGCTATTTTAAGAAGCTCTAACGACTTCTAAATGCTTTGGCATAGGGATTCCTACTAATCTTTGCGTCTTAAATGCGTTTATTGCGATAGACAGTTACGGCTATGAATTCTGTCTCTGGGATGATATAGGTACCTACATGCTCGAAGCCTGTTAAAGAACCTGTTTGCAATACTTTGCATTCGACTGACACGCAGATGCTTCTTCAGGTGCCAAGTGGCGTGCTATATGGTAGCGCGGAATGTAGATCTGCATGCTGCGGGCAAATATCTAGGTGGGAATATAGCAGGATTCAGAATGAACTTTGCAGCGATCAATTCACCAAGACATATAATAAAGCTTGCATTAGCAGTGAGATTGATTACCTGATTCTTAATTTTGGCGGTGCAGCCATTGTTTGTGATCTTGACTAACTTAAAATCCACGCCACAAGCCATCAATCTCGAACCTTTCTCGCATGGGTTGCGTGACACGTAGATGTTAGAAGCTAAATGAAACACAAAGACGACCATTGGGTTCATTCTGGCAAGGAAGGGGTTTGTACAGCTATTTGCAAAAAAGAGTCTTCTACACTTCAATACGTACATTAGTTTGATGGAGGTGGGTGACAAAGGGTCCGACAGGGTATCCATTGGCCAAACTGAAATTCGTAGATAGCCCGATCTTTTGGCATCAAGTCCATGAAAAATGTGTACTTCACATCAACCTCCAAGCCCTCAAAGTTTACTGTCAGTGTAGGAAATATCCTTCTGCAACAAATTGTCTGATTGTATTATTTCACTAAGCAAAGGGATGCAAGTTGACAAAAAGAATTTTGAATTTCGAAATCATTTACCTTCCATTCTTGCTGGTAATCATCTCCATGCGGTAAGGCCATGTAGTCTGCCACGACGCCTTGTCACGCAATCGCAGAGTAATTGTCGGACGTTGCGATGAATTTGAAAGCTCAAAATCTGACCCAGCTACGCAAATGGATGAGAACTCCTCTCTTTTGCTGTTGAAGTGTGCATGCCACACGTTAGGCACCGCCTGACTGATGGCCAATAGGTCCGAGTGCAGGTCCTGCCTCACAGCTGATGGAAGAAAGGATGGACTTGTTTGCACTTCCAATCGGGCTGATGCACTACCCACTGCCGCTTTAGGTGGTGGTCCTTCGTAGCTGTCTCCAAGTCCTGTTTTATTCTTGCTGACTGTTTGTAGGACACTGGGAGAAAGATTGGTAGGTTGATATGTGTATTGCGTCATTATACCAAAAGGTGACCAATTGCCTGCCTTAGTCGAAGCGCCTTTCCGGTAGTCCAGAGCATTGTCAGAGCAACTTCTCTTCTGTGGTGATTGATGTTGCTGCAGTCTATGAGCGGCGTTTGAGCCTTCATGGCAGTGCAAATTATGGTCACAAGCATAGGTGGTCAGATCAGGCTTGAAATACGTAGTCTCATTGCAGTCAATTTGGCATTGTCTTGATGACCAGTAAGGTAAGCCTTGCTGGGAAGGATAGCATATCCTGGAGTCTGCGTTGTTAAAATGTGGGACCGACTCATGGTGAAAACCTGTAGAGTATGGTAGTGCGGCAAAGGCTGTCCCTGAATATCGCACTGGCATCAAAGTGCGTTGCACGTTCTGTGCCTCAGCTGGCAAGTGCTCATTTGCACCAAGTGAGAAGGCGAAACCAACATTTGAGGAGGAAGGCAGTGCTTGTCATTTTCCTGCTCTTGGCCGCATATATGTGACAGCCATCCGGGACATTCATTCATTGGGTTATTTTACCAAAAGTCTAAAGGCAAATTGGATACGTTGAACAACAGCAGAGTAGCCTAATTGACGGCAGGTGTTTATAAGCGCATACTGATGCAACTACTTTTAATGAACGTGCAGGACTACGATTCATGCGCTACGTATGCATTCCATGTAGGGGCCAATAGCACTCAGCAGTGTCAGGACAGAGAACACGATAAACAACCCACCTACTTATCTACCCGCCTGCTTGTCTCGTAATCAGCACAGCTTAATGCACGTGCAAAATAGTGAAACATCACTACCAGATGACACATAAAATAGATTCATTAACCAATTGGCTAACGCATGAGCTGGGGTATCATCGGCCACCAATGGAAGTGCTTCCGCTTGTTCCAAGATCCTTAGATACGGTTGTGTTAATATTTTTTGGCTTTTACATTAGCATACTCTGCATTTTTTTGGGACAAAAACGTCTTCTTTAAAGTAGAGATATGTGCTTTGGCTGCGGCTGGCAAGAATAAGTTAATGGCAATGCCTGTGAAACTGATATTAACTTAAGCACGGTTTTATAATGCTCTTCTGCAGCACGGATTAACAGTAAATATATGGGCAAATGTAGACGAGCTAAAATGATGCATTAATTTGTTGTTAGCACCTTAATGGAATTTGAGGTAAGTAAAGCTCGTAGCATATATTTATGAAAGCACAGCATAGCTCTGGAATCATATTCAGGGTAAAATGAACTTAGTTAAACGACATCATTAAGGCGAATGAGCAATGGAGCAAAAAATGTTTTCGATTGCACTTGGCAAACAAAATTTGAAAAATCGCTGCGACACCCTTAGGTGGAAGAATAACTTGATACGCAAGCATTCGGGCCTAGAAGAATAAAACGCTGTCAAAATATTTGGTTTTAGCGTGTCGTTCGAAAGTCTTCGTAGAAGTTGCTACAAAGCAGCAATGGTTCCAAAGCGTAAGAAAGCACTACAGGCATTTAAACACGTTTTGGCCTAAGGCACTGTCATGTTCAAGGGGAGTAGACGGGTTTATGTGGTGGTGGCACACCTTTATGGTCCCTGAACTGAGTCATGTCATTTAACGCCTGCAAACGTGACTCTTACTTGGCTGGAAGGGTGGGTAGCAAAAGCCGGCCTCAATCAAGCCAAAATACGAACCGGATATATGTAAAAGCAAATAGTGTTTTAAAATTGCCTTAGTGCAATCATTGCGATGCCGATAAGAAAAGACTAAAGCGAATAGATTCGTCTAAGAGGCCTGCTTTAGACCAAATGCAGGGCAAAGTTATTGAACACAAGCACGCGTTTATTCTCCGGATGATGACGAACCATTTGGGTCACAGTAAGTTAGGCAGTCATTCCTTAGCAATAGCGACTGAAAGGGGCTGTTAAAAATCAAAGCATCTTCAAATATAGACATTTGACTAAAATCCACAGCAGCTTAAACACGAGGCAGCCTTCATTTCAACCATGTAGTTGCATTCGTGAGGCATAGGATATCAGGGCAGACGACCACTTAGATAAGTGAGTATAGGATGCACTAGCAATCCTTCTCTCAGTCACCCTAATTTGCTAGCAAGTGAGGCAATAGGTGCTTACACAGTTTAACTTACCCTCGACCTTGTTGTGCCGGATTCACCAACAGCGTCCCATGGTGGGAAAGGTCTGGATCTTATTACGCTACTTTTCAAGAACCATTCGAATTGCAATCTTAGATAATAAAAATCTTGTCTTCAAGCCAATGTTTAAAAATTGGTCTAATCCGACTGCGTAGTTGCGTATAATCAATGCCTGTATGGCGTAGGTCATGATTTATGCAGTCAGGCCAATGTTTCAGGAAGCAATCTTGGGGCTGTATTAGTAGTATTTGGCAGATGAAGCGGTAACTTCCAGATTGCCATCAGGAGGGACGTTATTGATGTCGACTTGCGTGCATTGCCAGATCTTGCCATTTGGCCTTGTGAACGACAACGCTGGTGACTTCGAGTTTTTACGAGAGGTTTTTGGCTACTGAGTTCGGTCTGTTTTGGAAGATTGAAATATCTTCATAATTTAGATGCTATGGTAGCTGCATGGAGCTGGGATTATGGCGTTTAAGTGCTCTGATGTGGTGAAATTATTGCCAAGTATCCATGCAGCTGCTCAGAAGGAATGCGGTTGGTTATTGTTCTTAAATGCATTCGAGGTGATGGTGGCAAGTGCATCCTCGGATTGAGGTAAGATTTCCAGCAAGTGGTAATTCTAGAGGTTGATTGTTCGACCGGTAATGTGGCGTTCGACCACCTCAATGAGGCGTTTTTACCGGTTGGGACATCTGTCAAGCTGGATGGTGTTTGTCATTCATGTGCTGACTTCAGTGCATCACTCCAGCTTTCCCCGTAGTATTAGAGCAGCCGCATTCTACTCCGTGTTGTGACCATTGCAACTGGCTCCACACTTGTTGGAGTTTAAGCGAATAAGCCGCCATTCAATCGCGTGCTATGCTGGAAGGCAAGCCGATGACGAAATGAAGACCGTCACCGTAGTCCCACGCTTTCTCTCCAGCTACACCACTGTGTTTCACGAACTACTTGCTATTGAAAAGAATTAAGTGGCATTCGTGAACAAATTGAAGCATTCGACGCATCGGAGTGACGCTTTCATGTCGATTCACGAACATGGAAGATTCAAGGTAGAAAGTGATGAACAGGCATCTATTTGCTTGAAATAATGGTCGCAATGACACTTGCATGTCTGGATAGACCTATGCATCCGTTCACTGGACGACAATGGCGGTTCCACTTTGAATCGCCATGCTCCTCCAATCACAGCTGATCAAATGATCACTTTACATTCGTAAATGTTAGCCTGAAGTATGACGGTGGAGTACCCTCTTGATTGCGCTGAGTTTAGTATTTCAGCTAATTTCATCGGAGCATTGGATTTCGCACTGCAAATCTGTCTATTGCAAAATAGTTTGTGCCAAAAATAGTCCAGCTCGTTAAGTTGCACCAATGCGTTGCAGTAGTACCTTTAAAAATGTGTCTTGGCACTCAACCTAAGCTCGCCGTCTTCTGATATGGCGAATAAAAAGTGAGAATAATCTTTTTCATTGCATCAACTGAGACTCAAAACTGCAAGCTATGAAGTAGGCCAGTAAAAATTAGTTCAAACTACTTTAAAATTAGTGCAATTTTTCAGTGGCATATAATTATCCATCTAAGGTGCTTGTACCTGCGCTAAATTAGCGAAGCAATAGTTGCGGCTTCCATGCTATGGCATTTTCTGTCAGTCGCAGCCGATCCTGATCCTTTCTTTCAAAACACGGTGCATCACCGGAGCGTCAGTAGTGGAGTCTGCTTCTAAGTTTACTACAAATGGTCAAAAATAGTTCATAATTTCTGCTAGGTATTAGACCAACAATTGGAATTTAGGATTGCATGTGTTCAATGTAGCATCTTCAACTTCATTTGGAGCACTTTTTATGAATTAGCACAAATGGTGAAGATTGTCTGTCTTAGGGCGGTTTGTGATGTGTGAGGCAGATTTGCCCCTACTAACAAATTCCTACCTGCCAATAGTTTTGCACGTGTATTAGTTGCACTTTGATACAATGAGTGCAGTTTGGTTCAGTGACCTCTTTGTTCTTACCAACATAAATCTATCAGCTTCGTTGACAAAGTGGCATGCATGCTTGTCTGAATGCACTCGCTAGGCGAGAAGCGGTCAGAAAGTGTTGGCTTCGAGTTGGATGAATGTCATCGTCTCTCGAGGAGGATACGTGCCCTGAATGCGTGCAGCCTGCAATATCTGTGTCCCTTTAATAATCACTGCACCATAAAATTTGTCATGAGCCAACTCGCCTACTCGTTCTAAGTACATCAACGCCAAAGTAGGAATGAGGACCATTGCACTCAAGGCATAAGAACGCTGCACTTTTCTTCACCAATGCTGTAGGTGGTGCTACCTCAGAACTTCCTTACAACAGCGCAGATTGGCGTAACATCATCTCGGTATTTGGGAAGGGAGCGGTCCCAACACCACCACCAGCATTCCGTACTTCCTGCTGACAGTCATGTCACCAGACAGATAAGGATAGCGCCTGTTTACCGGCATTGGCACGTGATTAACATGGAAGCAGCCATTTAAAGGACTAAGTGCTCGGGCTTTTTAACAATGTCATGAATGAGGACCCAATTTTCGATACGTGCTGATTGACGACTGTTCAGTAAATTTAATCCACAAAGAGTACGCCATGTGGTAAAAGCAAGTTTGTCTCATGCACGGACAGGCGAATACTTGCGCATCCTTTCAGATCAAATGGCGTCTCACTTTGCAATGGCTTTGACTAGGATACGGGGTATGCGATGCAATTACAATTTAGCAATCCTCTAATAGGAGATCCAAGTAGAGTGAGTAGGAATGATTTAGCATGGCATTTACTGTTTATTCCATAGCATCTTTATTTTGTGTAAAACTGAGAAGCGCCTTAAGCGCTTTTACAACCACCCCAAATACAGCTTTGATGAACGAGCTCAATTTGGCCTCATGCCAGTAAATTTGATTTGTGGACAGGAGCCACTGCCATTTCCACTTTACAGAGGCTCTAGTGTTCGAAGAGAAACTAGCGATAAGAAGTTCACTCTAAATGGCGCTCTTACCGATAGTTTATCTAGGTGTATTTATCATCGTTTGAAATCGTTCCACCCAATTTTGGGTTTCAAAATGCTTTTTCTCCGTATGCATCACTTAGTTGACACGACTTGTCTGACAAGCGAATTAGAATAGAAGGTTTCAATTTGTTGAAGTACTTTGTTGTGAAATGGCCCTGAGCCATCCTGCGTGAAAGCATGGTGATTGATGTGGAGTTGTTAACCAAACCCACCATTAACCTACGCTCCTTATCAAGACCACCACCGCGTCAGACACTTTGGCTTAAAGCCGGGTCATCAGCCTGTGTGACTGCTGATATGGGATTTTCACATATAGACAGAGGAAAGGGCTCCATACTAGTCCAAATCCTACTTAATGCAGAGTTTCACTGCAAATGGGAACTTCCTGCCTTATACCTAGGCGGCTGCAATGTCTCAACCCTTGCCACTCTTCTTCGGACACAAGCCTGTTTCCACGTGCTGTGGCACCCACTCACTGTTGCCGAAACTCTCCCGTACCGCATCACACCACACCACATCGCACCAGACCACATACCACAGTGCTGCGTAGTGCCCAATGGGCAGGGGGTAAGCGGCATTCAACGCGAATGTCATTGGACCAAAATGTGTTCTTGCTGCTTGCAAACGTAGACCACTGAGCTACCCAAGTGGGTGAATTTGACAGTAGAGGGAATTGGCGGAGTAGGAGCGGTGGTCAGTGGAATGTTGTTGTTGGGGCACGAGTGAAGTTGTGAAGGAGAGAGATGGTAGAGTGAGTGAAGCATGAGGGATGAGGGTGATCACGGTGCTGCAGTGTGGAGGGAATTTATGATGTGCGCAGTGTTAAGGTGAGTAGATGTGGTGAGAGATTGGTGGGTAGAGGAGGCGGAGGGCAAGCGGAGGGTGGGTGGGGAGGACAGGGGTAGACAAAACGGAAAAGCGAGAGGCGATGTAATGCTAATCCGTTGGGGCTTCCCGCGTGATTTTGGGTCTCGCCTGCTTCGTGCGGCTGCTTATTGCCCACCTAGCTACTGCGCCGTTTATTGCACTTCGAGTGGCTTGCTTTGCTTTGCTCGCATTGTCGTTGCTGTGGATGACTTCCCACCGCATTGGACTTGTGTGGTGGCGTGTGGGGCAGAGGACGCCGTACCAATAATGGTAAAGGCATGCCGCGACCTGGGCTCGAACCGCTCTCCCAACTGAGCTATCACGGCGTCGCGCCGTCGCGACGCGTTGCCATCCATTACTTCTACACAACACCGCCCTCATTGCCTACCACCCTCTTCACATGCGTGCTGCTCGTGTGCCCATCCTTCCCCCCGCTTTCTTTGATGCTATCGTGCACAGAAAAGATTCCCAATCTTCTCACTTACAAATGCCTGTCTGACAATCCGATTACAATCTGTATGAGATCAACAAACTTTCAATGCACATGTCTCGAAGAGTTACTCTAGGCAATCAAAAGGACTAACATCTGAAAAATGCATTCATTGCCTTAGGTTGCTTCATTTAAATACAAACTACAATCAGGCTTCAACAGTGAGCCAGACGACATCCCATCATTGGAACGTGGAATTAATTGAATAAAAGACCTCAAGACGTTCTTGTTGGTCGACGCAACGGAGCCGTGAAGCAAACCAGCTTTAACTTGAATCCATGCAGCAATGCGGTTTCGAGGTCAAAACGAGCCAATACGCATACCGTGTCATTTGAAGGCTACCACCACGGATAACTTACCTTGCCGTGAAATCCCCTTTATCAAAACTTTGCGAGACGCATGACAGCCCTTAATATTTTGGCAGAGTCGTCAAGCACAGGTGGAGCATTGCTTAACCATGATCCGCTTCATTTCTGTGACTCAACTGCTGCTTCATTGATATTGCCAACCAATCTTGCTCACCAATTTGCCCTCAACCTGCCTGATTACACACTCGATGTTAACTAGGAATAAGGAAGCTATTTATTTGCAGTATTTCGCCACTTATAATAGGATTTATTGCGGCATTGAACCTGAAAGAAACACTACACTCTTGTCTATAAAACACCCTACGCAATCGTCCACTTATCAGTAAATGCTCTGTTTCGCACTAGAACCACCCCATTTTGGTGCTCTTTTGGTAATGCTGAGATGTGCGAGTTCACTACTAGCTACGCTGTACAGAAAACTGTTCTTAATCCATTCGATGCGAAGAGTGCCTGCTTCGTGTGTTTTGCGATGATGTATGGGTGCGCCTGACGCGAACGACGCACATGCAGAAGGCTAGTGCCTGAGTGATGGCAGGTCGACAACACCTGAAAATCGTCACCCTGGCCTAGGAAGAACGTCACATTGACTGGCGGGCAGGACGCATGTGTGGTCGTCTTAGCCTGCCCCACCAATCTTGGCAAATAAATGAACCAATAACAGTGGTAAGAAAAGCCAGAGATGGTCTCAGAATGTCCTTTCCATTACTACAAAGTAAGAACTTCACGTATTTTTGATAACTGTTTTAAATCCACAAACCAGTTGCTGAATCGCCTACACCCCTACTCTCCACTTGCCATTGATGCACCGGCTGGGTGTCGGACATCGACTGCGGCTTTTAGTGATGCTCCTTCTGTGAAAGGCGAAGAGAACGCAAAGCAGAGAGCAGCGCCAATGCAGGAGAGAAAGAGCTTCAAAGAGATGCTTAAGGGCTCCCCACTGACAAAAAACTATGCACTATGAACTATCGCAATTTGCGTCTGCATAACTAAGTGCTAAATTCCACTGATTTATGTGTCAGCACTGCAGCATGATACTCCATGTTTGTCGAATGGGACAATTATTTTATAAATGTGAACTGAATGAATTTTAATAATCGCTGTTGAAGTGGGATGAAATCCAGCCGTGGGTTTATTGACATCTGCTCATTAGGAGACATAGCTGAGTTTTGTCGACGTCATTTGCAGAATTAGAGTATGAATAAGCAACGATGTAGAACGGTCGCTGACATCAATTTGATCCTGCTCATGACGGTATCGCTTAAGCTACTGATGGTATGCACATTTTTGTGCCTATATTTAATTCACTCGAAGGACTCTTGTCAAAAAGTCCTCAAAGCTAATGCGATTTGATCAAAACCAATTCAGTGTAGTGAAGCTAACGTAAGGTAAACCGATGAGTAACACACGGCTAAATGTTGACTGTTGCATTGCAAAGCACTGGATGAAAATAGTGTTACATTTGCAAGTGGAGAGTAAAGAGGCTGCTATTAAATCAGACAGAAGCTGCTTACTAGCTGAGACTCCTGACAGTACGGTGTGTGCAGCCTATGTGATGTTCATTCTATCTGATCCACGTCAACCTGAGCTTGAAAGGCTGAATCAAAACCACTGAATTTCCCCCTCTGTAAGCGTCCTGTTAATCCTTTGTGCACTTCTGCAGGAATCAGTCTTGGTAACAAAGACGACAATGTCCTCCATGACTCTGATATCGGCCGATGTTGTTCAGCTTGTTATCGATAACTAAGAGCGGTCTCTTATCGGTGACCATTTCACTAAAATGGAAAAGTAGTGAGGATGTTGAAGTGCACTAAGTAACTTCATTACCTATCAGAACATGCCTTTCTAGGCTCACAAGCCTTCAGCGTCAACAGGTGAGTAGCCTTTCAGTTCAGGGTAAGAGCCCAACCAGCCATCATCCTAAAGAAACTCTGCGCAATAAAATCAACGATCTCAGTCAGCTGATCATGTGCGCAACTAGTAAGCCTCAGAACATTTGCCTGCCATCAACTTCCTAGAACCCAAACTATTATTTAAACTCTACGCCCTCATATTGGACACCTAGTGTTGTTAGACGCTTGAATTAGGCTTTAGGGAATACGAGAAGCAGCGTTTTTAGCGCTTTTTGTTTAGAAATCACTGCTGTCAAGAAATGCGCATCTGCTACTTGGGTTCAGTAGCAGATGCAAGATTCTACGATCGAGCATCAACATCTGGGCAGGTATCGCAAGAGGGACCCTCCGGGTATCAACGCAGCCTTAATAAGATCAAAAATGCCACGGCAGTGGATTCGAGGACAGTGCATAACGATCCAAAGTGAAGAGGCTTTCGTTAGCAGTTGCAATTAGTACGGGCGGCAGAACATCGGTTACGCTGATGCATCGAAACAAACACAGCGATTCCTCAGTGGGGTAAAAACCAAAATGAACGAAACAAATAATTTAATGATGCAATTGAAGAGACATATTCACAGATTATGGGTTGGAATTTGTTAAATTGTACCAGTCAATCGATAGGATTTACGATGGGAGTGATGTATAAGATATTTGGAAAGACGGAGGGGAGATGTGGAAGAGTGGCGAAACCGGTATTAGGGGGAGTCGTGCTCACGCGATAGCGATGTGACCTAGTGGATACGGCGTCTGCCTCCTAAGTAGAAGTTTACGGGTTCGAGTCCCCTCACCGGTGCTTTGCTGTCGACTTCGCTAATCTAATCGTTTTCCTTTTGGTGACGTTGGTGAAGATCCAGTAATAAGTGATGCGATGTGTCAAATTCAACACCTCTTACTCTCCATACCTTCCCATTCTGTGAGCGGGCTCAGATTCTACTGCATGCGTGTTCGAATGCACGTAAAGTGGCAGAAGTTATGAAGCTGACCGTACGTAACAGTATTGTCCACAAAAATTTGACCTCAAGTAGGATAACCATGACTCACATGTGTTAACAAAAGACCATAAAATGCCTAGATTGGCAACCGCCTGTTGTTTCATCAATTAAGTGGTCCCTTGTATTTCGTCGGTTCGCCAGCCGACTATAAGTAGATGTTCATTGCAAAGCAATTGATCGGAATGGATTAGAACGGATTGGATACGAGCTAGATGCATGTTAGCAGCTCCTCAAAGATGTTGGTTAGAAGTGTAGACGCAACTTAATTGCTTGATATTTTGAATTTAAATTACGAACACCATTTCCTTTGATTCATTTCTCCATCCTTTAATAATGGCTGCAACAATTAATGTCCGACGGGCGTTAGGCACCCCAAGTTGTACAGTGATTCTCCCTTGCAGAAGTGCACAAGGTTTACCGAATGGGTTATACAGTCATAATGGTAATATCTATCCCCATTCTCTAAATATCTTATTTGGCTGATAATACAAATCATACCTATAGCACAGCTACACTCAATTATGTAAGCAGGATGCCTATACGTTGGATACTTATTTTTTGGGCATTGATTAACAAATGCTACTTTCGGCGCTTTTAACCGATACATGCGTTCCTAGTGCGACATCGCATGGAGCACACGTCCATGGTTAGACGGGCATGTTTAACTCTGTGAAGTTGGTTGTGATCAAATGCGGATAAGAGCATTGCGGTCTTCTCATGCAGACAAGAACTGCACTCACTGAATTGCAATTATAGAATCATCTTTAGCCATCAGGGACAGGTCGCGCGTAACTGCACTTTGAATTCTCAGAGCAGTTATAGTGCTCTATTGAGACAGATTGCAATCAGTAAGCAGAATTCATGAGCGCGCCTAAAATTTTGTTTACTGATTGATATTTGCTCCTGGATGATTGGGAAAAGTTAGGAGCTTGAGGCTAACACAAAAAAGAAAAAGGCAAGGTTTGATGGCCAAAAGTTAACCGAATGAAAAGAGCAAACAGGTATTTCTAATAATAATGCTATCATTAAAATATATTTTAAAAAGTTTAAGTGCGAAACATTAAATTTCTATTGCGCAATATCGGAATGTTCAAGCATAACCAAATGGTCAGATTTGCTACTTATACCGGCGCTAAGGGGTCAAAGTTTTAACTGGAGAAGGCAAGGAATTGATGTTTCATTATTGGCTCCTATTAACGTGCTATGGTTTTTCATTAGCAGTGTTAAGCATTGTTTTGGTATTGACGCGACTTGGAACGAAGGACAAAAACTTAGTGGATGGATGTTAAAAATGAATATAAGCGATTAATAAATACAAACGCAACAATTGAAACGTAAAAAGAAGTTGAAAACAAGGCAGGCAATCTGTGTGTAAATGAGCAACGTGTTCTGAGAAAGCTATGGGCAGAAAACAAACCCAGATTTTTGCAGGAATCTAGATTTTAGCATTGTTGGGAAAGTAGCCATGTTAATCGCATAATGAGGAAATGAATGCGAGGAGAGCAGGTTTAAAGACAATAAAAATTGTACAAAGATTTTATTTTGATTGACAACTATGCGATTGACTCGACGCAAGACCAAAGAAGACAAAGTGAAGCAGTTACATTTAAAATCAATCGCGTGATATTTTAAATAAGTGTTTAGTGTTTACTTTTTGGATACCTACCCGGTTGCACATTCAATAACCGTCAGTAATGTTTATAGGATCGGGTCGAATGAGCTTATTTCTCAAATGAAGCCAACCAGGATTCATTCTGTCATTCAATTGTGGTTCAGCAATGGCCGCTATGTTGTTCCAATTAAATTAACTACTGAATGCAGCAACTACGTTGCAAGACCTCTCAGTGACATGACATAGCGATAGCAAACGCAGATTTTGCTAATTAAGACCAGCACATATATTTTTGTCCTTTTAAGGACCGGACACAATGTGCGCCATCTTGCAGGAGCCTAGTCTAGCAGTTGCGGTGATTTGCGTGAGTGGATGATTTAGCTGTAGAAACGCGGTATCAACACAACATCGCACTATCTCTTTCCCCTTGGCAAACCACCATCATGATAAGAATGCTTTAACCAGGGATGGCAACTATGATAAGTTCGGTTACTAGGTCAGGGCTAGTTTGGCCGCTGTCTTTCCTCGATTAGCTATGGCCAAAATCTACTTTCTTTACTTCAGCACAGTCACGCAAAGAAAGCGTTTTCAAGACAGATAATTTCTCTCCTGCCAGCACTTCGGCAGTGGTCACATAATCAAAATTGGTACTCTGCATCCAATCCGTAGTCACGTGATGATAACGTAATACTACCTTTGACTTCTCATTTGCATCGCGTATCAGCTAAAGCAATTAGTTGCCTATTTCGACAGGATCCGCTGTTAGACTTTTTGTTGATTGGTACCCTCGCTTACTCGCAATCTAATTTTACCTTCAAATACTCATAACCCTATCCATCACCATCAGTTTTACGCAGCACAAGTAGTTTTTATTGCCAAAATAATAGTGTGGTCTGGGAAGTCCTGCGTCGATAATATGCACACATATCAAGGCCATCCATAGGCATTCGCTTTGTTGAAGTCTATTTGTTCTGATATCCTGCCCATACAGTGAAAGTCCAGACATGGAGGCAGTGCTCTGGATGACCAACTTCTTGAGCACAGTATGAACAATAATAAGCCTTGATGACGAAAAGCTTCCTTTTGGCACAGCCTTACTGTAGTGGCTGACATTTGACTGATGAATATCGCGTAGTTATACATAAAAGCCTAGTGTCGCAGCTTTATCACCCTACTTCCGTTTTTTTTTAATTGGCTGCATTCCCATCGTTCTAATTCAGCTTCACTGCAGTGAGTATATTACACCCCCGTTTCCGTCCCGACTTATGGCATCCTTTTCCATTATCGCAATTTTCATTAGTAGCTTTTGCTAAAAGGATGGTTTACATAGCCACAAATACGTTTACTCACTTAATTGCTCTCGTGTTCTTCTCTAGTTTATTTAGCTAGTCAGTCACAAAGCTATAATCATCTGTCTGTCTGACTTGCTGGAAATCGCTTTGATCCTACTAATCAGTTCCTTTGAGGCACTCAATCTGAATTTTTCGAACAACAACCTTAGGTAAGTCACGTATTTTAAAGTCAGTTCAATTAGGACCACATGCTTAGTTAATTTTTCTGAAGTGAAAAAGAGTTATTTTCGGGCATTACCTAAGCAGAAATGCGGTATGGATTCGTTGGTGTTTATAGGGCTTAAATGGGATGAGATGTTTTATGCCCAAGCAATCAATAGCAATCCAGTCAACTTTGAATCAGTTTTACTTTTAAGAGCCATTTATGCTTTTAGCCCTATCCACATACCTTGCCTGGATTCAGACGCTGCAAATGCGCACAGTCCAACGGTGAATCGGGAAGAGGCGGTGAGAAGTGCTCTATGCGTTTAGAACAAGCTCATGACAACAGGATCTAATCCCTTGAGGAGTGCGCGTTATTTTAATGAGTGGAACACTAGATTTCGTAGACCTTTTATTCAGCAAACAAAATGATGATATAAGTGGTGAAAGTTAATTTGTGATACAAGGTCAGCAGTCAAGTAATAATCCACTCCACCAGAAACTCAAGCTCAATTCTTCTCTGAGAGTTTATTTTGGCTAGGAATTTTGCCTGGTGAACTGAGAATTTATGATGACTTACTTCATCGCGTGTGCAGTTAAAAAGCTACCGATGAGCACCTTTCTGCCTGCTAAGACTAACCTAAATTTCAAAAAGCCAAGGAGACTTCGTGGTTTATCAGGCATTGATAAACACTGCTACTATAGGTGCTTTCAAAGAATCTTGATTACAAGGGGATTTGACAAAATATTTAGCTTCAGCCAAAGCAAGGATATGTCAAATAAAGACCAACTGGTTAAATGGTAGAAAATCAGTCCTTTTTAGAAACCAGTCTTCTAAATCCTCTTTTACTAGGATCATTGAGGCAGCTGCCATAAAACACTGGCAATCAAGAGCCGTCACTCAGGTAGCTAGTGAAATTCGGAAACCATGAACTCAAAATGATACAACCATGGCAAAACCATGCAAAGATGGAAATAGGGATTTTACGTCAAACATCAAACGACATCAAGACAATGAAGCTGGTGTTTCCACGCAGTTTAACTAAATTATGCACCCAAGGAATTATGTGTAATTTAAATGCAATTTAAATGCCAGTGCAACAATTTTAAAGGCTGTAAATGAAAGCAATGTAAAATTACGCGTTATTTTAATGTTAAAACCATTACCCTTTAAGTGAAAAGAAGAAGCAACTATCTTTCACTCGGCCTCCAGGTTTAGCAAATATTTCAAAGACCACCACAACAATGGCTGTATCACTGTAGGGCTGCAAACGGCTCAAGCTCCAATGCACACCATCTTCACTGTCGTGCCATGCAATCGGACGTCTGGTTGAGGACTGATCCAGAAGATCTACCTGCTCATTAATCACATTCGCTTCATACTCGGTCACAGATTCGCGTACAACTCACCCTTCTTATGACCAAAATGGGTACCGGCATCTGCGGACTGTGCTCAGCGCAATTCAGAAACATTATCTTATTATTTGCACACTTGGACCGTGTGCACCACTGTAGGAACATTATACTTTTGAATTTATCCTTTCTATGCAACAACACCTTATATGCCTTGTACATGAACGCATACATGATCAAAAGCATGTCTTTATGGAGAAGTATGTGTATTAATGCATAGGGGTGTGGAGTTAGGTCGCGAAGAGTTTATTTGTACAGGGTGGGATAATGCCTGCATTAATGCAAAAGATGAAGACCTGTGTAAAAAGTGGTTAAATTAGGCGGATCACAGCACAGGTTCAGCATCTCATTTTAAATGTTTCATATATTATAGTAAGGTTGATTCTCAATTGTCCGAATTGCACAAGACATTACGAAACCCTCGGAATGCTCCTACGTCATCAGAGAGGTGAGAAAACTTACAAATTCACCATTATCTTTCCCATTCAGTCAGCATGCCTGCTAAAATTAATACGAATGCATTCTTTTATACCTCAAAATTAGCTTGGGAACACAACGTGTGCTTCTGTTGTCGAACTCACTTCGAAGACTTTGATTTGCTCATCCGCCACTTCATCGATTCGCATATTTGTGAGTTAGAGTCCATTGACCTTCAGCTCCTTAGCTATAGCACTAGCATTTCATGCCAACTCCTCCCGAAATTGTTTTGCAGTGCCACACTGCAGTCATGCGGATGGAGAACTCAGAAATACGCCTTCACTGCACAGAATGCTACCTAGAATTTATGACGCTGGAGGCTTTGGGTGAACACATGCGTTCACATCATTTCTGTAGGTATTGTTTCATTTACCAGACCTATTTTGCGATAACTGTATGTTGAAAAGCCTTGGTTTCCTCTACTTTGCAGGTGTTTGGCTCGCAATGCTTGCTTAGAACGCAAGTTGATGCCATTATATTACCAAATTTGTGAGTTCTCGGCAGTCTTTCGCTTATATTTTTACATAGAACTGGTGGCTTAGTAAGCAAGAACAATCACTGATGAAGGTTATTAGTATGCTGCAAAACGATTTTGTGGTGGGTCTTACATAAGTAGATTCACCTGTGCAAAACCAGTTAGGCGTTGCCTGACTGACAATTTAGGGCAAACAATTCACACGCAACGTCAAATCTCATCGGTAGCTTAGGCAGGAATATGCAGAGACACGGTGGTATCATGTGACTAATAGTTGAGTGCAATTATAGATGCCACTAGTTTTTAATGCACTGCACACCTAAATGCGAATATGACAAAATGCACACTCCTTTTTCTATGTTTCAGTGCGATTTAGGAAGCTGCCTCAGTACTCAGCCGTGAGCTTTGCTAGCAGACTTACGCTCAATGAAGAAATGGGAACCTCATCTTTACTTCTATCAGTTTGTTCTGATTAGTGCTATACGTGGGATGGATTTCCGATAAAATGTTATAAGACCGAGGTGGAGATACCAAAACATGTGGTGCTGAGAATAAAGAATATAGAGCATGTGAAAAACGATATGCTTTTTGGGACAAGGATGGCATGCTAAAGACGTTGTTGTCAGAGGCTGAACTGAGTTTCCCATTGCCGAACTCACAAGCTAATTCTTTGATTTCCACCTGAACGCAGCATGTTTGCTTGCAGAATTTTGCGACAAAAATTAGAGTTTTTTTAAATGCTCGCATCGGGGCTGTACCTAGCAATCACTACGTAAGCAAAAGTCAGGCACTGCGTCATTTGCGCGCAACTTATACATTTTCCGGTCTCTAAGGCACTTATCGCACCATTCCGCTGTGAAAGTTGCTCCGAATGTGGAAGAAAAGGAAAACAAGTTGAAGAGGTAATAGTAAGGCAGACATACTAGACGTGGTTGCTGCTTTTGAGGAAAGTAGACTCAGAAAGATATTTCTTTGTCGCAATTTCCCAATATATAGCGGCGAGAGTGCCAATGCATCCATGAATAAGAAAAGGTCATCTTGGCTTTGCTGTAATGAAGTTGGCCTCAGAAAACAGAAGGGTGCTCATCCAGCACTGCTCCATTGCACACGCGACGAAGTGAGTTATCATAAATGCGTGCTTTACTAAGCGAATTCCTTGACCAAAATTACCTCACTGAGTGGGATCCGAGATGGAGTTTCCAGTGTAAAGGATGATACCTCGACTGCTAGTCTTGATTCACAGAGTAACTTGCAAGCTAGTCAATTATGCTAGCGCCGTAATTCTGATACATTTTTTAGGTTTATGAACATAAATTCACCTTATCAGTCTCTTAACTAATCCTGCTACTTTCCTAGCTCTGATTTAACTTTGTTCACTGCGCTACTCATTTTTCCAACTCTAACCAAGGAATCCACTGGCATGACTGCTTATCGTCAATTTTGGCACAAAGCATGTTTAAGGAGTACTACATGTGGGGAAAAGCGAGAAAAAGGATGTGTCCGGGGAATGAATGCGCGTGCTAAATGGAAGCTGACCGAGGCTTTTAGATTGACTTTCTTCCTGGTTTTGATACAAAACGATTAATATTGACGCGCTGATTTGCTCAAAACTATTAAACACCATGAGAAGATTATAAATACGTTGCCACCGGTTTCACGCAATTTGCATAAGTATGTGTGAGTGGAGTGTGGGCTTGTGGCTCTACAAAGGCACACAAATACAAAGACAAAGAAACGGATGAGAAATAAATGAATAAGTCCTGTCGATACCAATTGGTTGATGCGATGTGTGCATCAGCCAGTTAGGTTGGAGCCATTTTATTCCTTTCTTAGTAGTGGCGTGGAAATCCCTCATTAGCTACGCCAATGAAAGGCTTGTAGTACTCTCAATGTAAGCCACGACAACCACAGGTCAAGCCGGTGGAGTACTATCGCCAGAGCTAATGTCCAATTGGTGATGCGGTGCTGGTGGCTCATTTAATATTGCTACAAGGGGTCAATGGCCTGCTTCACCGTTTGGAAGTGTAAACAAAAGAAGGAGAATAATCGACTTGAGACCATCATTAAACCAGTTGCGTAGCATGATCTTAATTTCTAATATGTAAGATAGTTTTCTCTATCATCTGGCCCATCAATGACTCGCACCCCTCTCAACTTTGAGGGCATATAGCTTTTGATGTTACGGGCCTTAAACACTTCAAACGCCACAGTTTTCCTTCCAAAAGGAGGTGATAGGCCTGGGACCACATCTCGGTTAATTCCATGTCTTAGTTAGGCATGGTAACGTCCAAAGTTTTACAGCTGCTGACTTGACACGTAGACCTTGCACTTCTGCTTATTGCAGACGGAGGTAAGGGGCTCTCTCGCACATCCACTAAAGAAAAGGCATTCTAAGGACAAGATAAAAGCCTCTGTGTACGTTTAACTAAGCTAGAAGTGCCAATGGTGGGAGCAAAGCTAGCTATTCTTTTAATATTACCTCATTTCCGAGTGCTTTATCATCCTAGCCGCTTTAACACGCAAGCCTTTTACGTCTGCAGCCAGGTTAGTCACCACATTTCAAATCTCGTGCCACTCTAGGGGCAGTCCGCCCCAATTTTAGTGCAATTCAGATGAGTTCATTTGAGCTACGATTCGTCCGTTGCTTCATTTTCCAGAGAGAAAAAAATTAATACAGGAATGCGATTTCCTACTATGGCGTAGGATGCAAAAGAAATAACTAGTTTAAGTGTGCTTCTAATGCGTCATTTTGAGATGCGGATTAGGGATTTGTTCATTTATGCCTCCGAGGTTTGGCTGATTATACTGGCAAGCCAAGCACTTATTAAAATCGTAAAACAAATTATCTAACAGAGATCTGGAGCTCTTCATAATAGGAGCATGTGTTTTTAGAATGGATCCACATACCTGAAATACACCACATACAGTACGGCATTATAAATGCCTCAACGAGTATAGGGGTACTTTATGCACGTGACCAATAAGCTTTCACTGCAATACATATTTTATGGTTGAAACCGCCTTTGACCACCGGTAATATAAAT